>PVJC01053175.1:0-10901 GCA_004026665.1 Murina feae | reverse complement strand
TTTCGTAAGCATACAAACCAAAATTCTAATCCTTCCCCAATTAGACTGGTTGACAAAGACGTTCCCACCCTACTTACAGATCCGGATTCTGCAGCTGGCTGTGGGCTTTTGCGTGCGGTGAAATCCCCTCACCTTCTTTCGGTGAATTTTCCACACCTCTTTTGGGTGTATTTCCCCTTCGTTCTAGACAAAAAATACCAGCTCCGTTCAGAAGCCCGAGTTAGGCGCCAGATATTGAAGCCCCTTACACGTCCAGCGTGGTTCAGGGATCCTATTCAGGGTTCGAGTTCTGAAGGAGGCCGCACACAAAATGAAGAGAGAGAGACTGGAAGAGAATCCATTTGGAAACTGGGGGACCAGGTGAGGCATCTTTATTCTACCAGGGTAGATTGCCCACTGATGCCTGAGTCTCACCAGCCTTTTATTGAGTCTCTGAGAAAACAATAATATCCTTAGGCAGGAAATTCCAAGGAAGAATTTTGCATGTAATTAACAGTTGAGGATTTGCTGTCATTAACAATGTTTCAACTTAAACAATGGGTGCATAGCTCTGACCTTTCAGAGCAACCAAAGTAGGTTAAAAACAATCAGTTTCCAGCATCAAAATAATCAGTTTCCAGCACATATTCTCCTCACTGCTCCAAAGTCACTCCCAATTTAAAATCCCCCGTTGGTTCCTACCAATTTTCAGAAGTTCCGATATGTGACTTTGCCATTGAAGCTCCTTTCTGATATGTCCCTGTTTCACTGCCCTAAGCCTCTCTCCTTTCCCAAGCGTGGCCTCTCCTGGCACATCTCCAGCCTCGGATCATGTGTTCTCACTTCAGAGGTGTCCTGCCTCACCTGACTGCTTTATCCAAGTTCAATTCTTGAATTAACACCTGCATTTGGGTTTACTCCTGCAATGGCAATTCATTGTAACTTATCTTTCCATATCTTTTCACAGCATTAGAGCTCCATTCTCTTGAAGTCAGAGAGCTTCTGTGATTTAGTCCTGTGTTCTCAACACAAGGTCTGAGATGTGGTCAGTATGAAATAAAGGACTGTCCAGTGGACGAATGAACGAATGAGTGAATGAATAAATGGAAGCGATGCATTGGTATTAATCCAGACTCCTTGGTGAAAGATGATATATCTTTATAAAACAGTCAATTAATTTAGAGAGGTTGAATCTATTTTTTATTGATTGATTTATTTTTGGTACAGCAACATCTAGTGCATAACATTAGGGGGAAAGGTGTTCTTTTCTTGTATCTCATTTCTAATTCACCATCTTTTATGGTTTTATTTTTGAAGGCAAAACATACATCTCTATTGGTAGATAATAAACAAATACCTTCCCATTTCATAATTCAAAAATTCCAGAATTGAAAGGGAATTAGAGTTCATGAAGATAGTCAGAGGTGTTTTTAAATTTTACTGTGTGCCTGGCACTATGCTATTTCATATGGGTTATCTCATTTAAACCTCACAACATCACATTATGCTAGATACTAGTCATGTTTCCATTTTACAGATGAAAAAACATGACAGAGAAGAATAGTGGGGCCAGGAACTAAATAATCACAGGAAGTTCAATGCAAATGTTCAGTTCCCAAGGATTGTGTTACCTTGTTTTTGATGGAGCAATACGCTGAATGAATAATGTCAGCATTTTGCTTTCTTTTCCCGATTGCAGGGTTTGCCGCTATAAATCCCTGTACTTTCTGGTCATACATGCCAACTACAAAGCTTATGCAACTTGGAGTCTTCTAGGCTAAAACCTCACTGACAAGCTTCTATTTCATAGTCTATTAAGTCAAATTCAGTCATTCCTAGATCAAATCTTTTATATTTATTTATATTCACCAGCCAAGAGTAACCCCTTTTAGTGTGTCATGTGGACTTTGAAGTCCTGATTCGTTTACAAAATCATTTAGGACAGGGACCCTCATGTAGCCCCCCCCTTTTTTTTGGAGTAATTTCTACAACATCTACTACTTTTTGTATTAAAAACTGATAACTGTTACTTAAGATGCAGGCACTGTGAATAAGGACTCAATGATTTTTCCCATCTTCATGTCTGAGAGTTTCTGAAGCACTTCTGATATCAAACTTTTTATAATGTGGCTAATTGAGTTCATTCCACTTTATAATTCAAAAAGCTTTGATGTTTAGATTGATGGCTGTCATATAAATATAGATTAAAACGAGCATAAATATGCAGGTGCTTATCTATAAAAACATCTGCTCTGTGGAGCAACCCACTTATAAAACATCAACAGAGAAAAAAATCTGGAAGGGGGGAGTAGTGGTTACAATCCTAGGGTTTGATACAGAAACTATCACTCTTCTAATTCCTTAATGTATTAAAAGCTTCCACTGCTGTGGTTATCTCATTCTCTTTTGCTAAGCATGAGTAAGTAGAAGTTATGCATCTCTTTGAGGCTCTACATTTCAAAAGAGAGAAAGATACAGTATAGTTCCATAAGGTTAAAATATTAGCATAAAGCAATTTCAAGAGCTCGGCTATATTATTATGGGTCTCCCCTTTTAACAGTCACAGAAAAGTGCTTCATAAACCAGATCCTAACTGCTTCAAATACTTTCAAACACAAATAAAAGATATGATCTGAATGCAAAGGCAAATAACCACCTACCATAGCAATTTTAGGTTGATACTTACATAGTCTTGTTAATAACTCCTGAGAATAAATATGGTGCAAGTTGGTAAGGAAGTGATTTTTTTGAAATTAAAATCTCTGTTTCTATTGTGAAAGTTTTATATGAGGCATGCATATCTCATTACTCTGCTGTAGAAGCACAATACTGAGTTTAGCTAGAGTCAAATTGCTTGCCTCATCAGTGAAAGATAAGTGATTAGGAATAAAATAAAAATAAATTTTCACTTAGGACTGAATGGACCAGGTAATCATTAAATGACTACATTAGAGTAAGGAAAGGTTTTCCTCTTATCTGTCCTTAGTTGGCTGATCAAGTTGACTGAACATAAAGGCTGAGTACAAAGGTTTATGGGCCAAATGGAACATACACTCAAAATGAAATTTTTAAAATTTATCTTGTTCTTGTCTCAAGCTCTCTTTCTCCCTCGCCTTGTCCTTATTGTGAGAATTGAAAATAAATTCAAGTAAAAAATACAATGTGAAGTAATGAAAAGTAAAATGATTTCATTTTCTGCTGTTTACTATGAAATTACAGAAATGCACAGTAGCAGCACTTGAATGTTTGATTTTCACAGAGCTAATGTAAAAAGCATTATCAGCAGCCAATAGTGAGCTATTCTTACAGAATTTACTCCACATGGAGGAGTAATTGTTTGAAATTTGATATTAAAACACTTGTTTCCTGGCACCGTTTCAATAGAAAAAATTATTTATGTAACAATTAAAATGTCCATATGCGCTATATATGTTGCAACTGGTAAGGCAAACACATGGCTCTGAATTCCATCATAATCAATGTCTTTCTGATACACACAGAAAATATAAATTAACAAATTTTGGTGCCTGGTAATGCTTATTTATTTCATCAGTGTTTATTTATTTGCATGTCTACTTACCAGTTGCATGCTTGGCCAAAAGAAATTTAAAGTATTTAAGCCACCACTTCATCTACTTAGTAAAATCCCAGAATTGGTGACCAGGGAACAACAGGTTAAAAGAACCCAGATATTTCTGATGTCTGTGATCCAAGATCCTATTTTAGGAAAAAAATGCTTTAAGAATCACCACCTCAGGGAAGCTGGGATTAATCATTTTATTGAGTAAGTATAATGATACTCATCTTTCAAATATCCATGGTAATTGGAGGGACAGTGACATTGATTAACTAGAAGAGTAGGTAACGTAAGTATTGGTCATTGGGTTTCCCATACATTATTCATTTTCATAATTTTGCCTAATATAATTTTAACTGATGTGATAGTCCTAGCCCCATTGTTGGTATGCTGTGAGAAAAGATGGCCCAATGATATACTGAATTATTGAGAAAGGATCACATGATGTTTCTCCATGAAAAGCTTTGGAAATGTGGTAATTACTATTAATATAATATCAGAGGCCTGGTGCATGAAAATTCATGCACTGGAGGGGGGGTCCCTCAGCCAGGCCTGCCCCCTCTCAAAGTTCAGGAGCCCTCAGGGGTGGGAGGTGACCCAGTGATCAGGGAAAGGTGATACCCCATCACACCTCTGCTCCTGCCACTGCCAACAGCGCAAGCCTTGGCCACCCTGGTTACCTGAGCCTTGGGTGGCCTTGGGCAGCTAGGCAGCTGCCATCCAAAGCTTGCCTGTGCCTCAGGCCAGCCCTTGGTGGCTGGGGGGCTGAGGGAACTGGGGGTCATCAGAGGCAGGCACACGGAGTGGCCGGGCCCACCTGGGGATGGGCCCAGCCTTGCTGCACATCTGCCACCCTGGCGGGGCTGAGGGGACTGGGTGCAGCCATCTTGTGACTGTGGGCACCACCATCTTTGAGGGCATGACAGTCAATTAGCATATTCCCTCTTTATTAGATAGGATATGAGAGCAGAACTTTTGGCCTCCTTATGCTGATGTTGGATGATGCCATTTGAGTGGGATTTTCCAAAATGGCAGGGGAGGAAAAAAAAAATGATCTCACAATTGATTAAAACCTCATCCAGTTAGGATACTCGATTCACTCTCCAAACCCAAGAATGTAACAAAAAAAGCACAAAAATATAGTTTAGATGTGGATGAGCAAATGCTCAATGCACACAACAATGACTCAGAAGAACCATTGTTCGTCTCATGCCCACCTTTCTTTAACAATCACCAAAATCATGAATTTTCAAATAGGCCTCCAAGACCAGCAATTTTTGTTTGCAGTGGAAGTTACTCAGTTTAATTTTCAAGCAAGTGAACTTCTTCTATGCCCCAAATAGACACTGCTAATGTACATTTAAAAAAATCAGAATTTTAAAGAAGTAGTGCATGAAACTGTAAGAGCAGTTCATTAAATGTGCATCATTGATGTTGGTTTTTAATCTTAGCTCTCTTCTCCCCTCATTGGGCACACACCACTTTCATTAACATTCAGGGAGTTGCGTACATGCATTAAGGAAAAGACACTTCTTCAGAGTAATGAAGCCAGAAGTGGATGACAACATCATCGCTTCTTCCTCTTGTTTTTCACTTAAATTCAATATCACTCTGCTACCCCCAAATAAACCTTCTCAGCCTTATTTCCTAAACACAGATATAGAAAGTCATTCTTTGTTTGGTTATTACCATTCCTACCATAATTTTACAGAAAGCGCAAGGTACTGGAATGTGTATTTTCGTAATGGGAGGAACCATTTAAAAGATTTTCTTCCACATCTGCTAACTTCCATAACTGGGAGTTTATTGAGTTCTGCCTATGGATTTGCGAGTGGCTGTTACAGAACTCGCAGTGGAAGGCCCCTGCTGCGTGTGTGCTTACAATTTAAAGAAACAAAGCAAATGACAAGTAAGCATAATAACTTGCATATGTGCAGGGTTTATTGCTTCCCCACTCCTTTGTTCAGTCGATGCCCCAAGCTACCTTTAAAAGACATGCAATGTGACGTCATTGCACCAGTGTTATGCATGGACCAGCTGAAATTTCAAGAAATGTTTAAGTTTCTTAGGGTAACCTATGAATCCACAATGATTTAAGATAGAAACTGAGAAATACAATTTGGCTATTGAGAAGAAAATAATGGTGAGTGTGAAATCTAAAGTGAAATTATGGACAGGCTAGCTAGGGAGGGAGGATGTAAACCAACAAAGAATAGAAGATTTTACCTTTTAAAGTATGAGCACCAGGAGAAACGGTACATTTTATCCAGCGAGTCAGGAAAATGGTGGAAATGAAGCAAGATGTGTACTGTTTCCTAAACTCCAATGATTCAGAAGACCGGGGTTTGAAATCACTGGAGATGAAAGCACACAGAAGATAGTTGATTCACGTGAATTAAAGCAGGCATAGTTAAGGATATGTTCTGGCTTACAGGTTAATGGATTATGCCTCATTTTAGTAGTCAGTACCAACCATGACACTATAAGTTGCCGTATGTCTATTAACATTAGATGGATTCTGATTACCTGATGTTAGGTATAAAGATTTTCTAAAATATCCTCAGGTGCTTAAAACAGAAGCTATGTCTATGTTATTATGGGAATAATAGCTCACTTTTCAAAATAAGATAGGATCCTGGTTGCACCTTTCCTCGGGTTTTGCTCTTTCATTCAAGCTAATAATATTGGGGAAGAAATGTTGAAATGAGTTTCATATTCTCTTAATTGGGTTGGTCTTCAGGTCAGGAGAAACCAATCAGGCTCCTGTGCTGATTGAACTTGTAAGCCTGGTTATGCTCAAGGGCTGACTTCTAAGATTACTGAAGCAGAACCCGAGCTCATTTTTATATCTTTTAAACTTAATTGGATGTGAATTTTATATTGTACAAGGAAACATAATTTTAAAAGAGCTTATTTTTTGGTTATAATTTGGCTAAATCTTTCTGCTTCATGTTTCAAGGTGTTAGGACAATCTTTAAATGATGTTTCTAATTATTTTAGATTCTTCCTACGCACAAAGTATGCTAACTAATGGGAGCTATATAGATTGTTATTTTGCTTGCGTCAAACCAACCTCCTAGGTTTTGAAGACTTTTCTTTAGCATATTTAACGAGGAAAGTTTAGAAGCACTTAACAAAATGGCTAATAGAAATAAACAAAACGAGGACAAAATGTATTGTTTTCTTAAGTTTTATGTTATTTTAATATAATATATGCTGATAATTTTATTTTATTGATTTTTAGAGAGAGAAGAAGGGAGAGGGAGAGAGAGATTGAAACATCAGTGTGAGAGAAGCATCAATTGTCTGCCTCTTACAAGTCCCCTAAGGGAGATGGAGCCAGCAACCCAACCAAGCATGTGCCCTGACGGAGAATTGAACTGGCAACCTCTCAGTGCATGGGACAATACCCAACCAACTGAGCCACACAGGCTAGGGGTATGCTGGGAATTTTAAAGAAAAAGTGTTGTAGGACTGAACTTTTACTTATATGTAAATTAGTTATCTGCATAAGCAGCATTAACCTGTCTTTTTGTTTGTTTTCAGTTCTAGGTTCAGGAAAGAGGATGACTCTTTAACAAATAATATTTATTGCTTAGGTTTCTTTTTATTTATGGCATTATCTAAGAATACCAAAAGGATACCTTTACTGATATTTTGATTTTATTTGCTATGGGAAGAGAAAAGGGTATTCTGACCTTTATAGTGATACTAGAGGCCCAGTGCACGAATTCATGCACCAGTGTGAGCCCTCCGCCTGGCCTACGGGATGGGCTGAGACCATCTCTCTGACAACCCTCCGAGGGGTCCCAGGTTGTGAGAGCGAAGGTCAGGCTGAGGGACCCCACTGGTGCGTGATCAGGGCTGGGGAGGAACATGGGAGTTGGCCAGCCAGGGAAGGATGTGGGAGGGTTCCAGGGCATATCCAGCCTGTCCTGACCGGCCAGACCCCAGCAGCAAGCTGACCTACCAGTTGGAGCATCTGCCCCCTGGAGGTCAGTGCACGTCATAGCAAGCAGTTGAGCAGCTTTAGCATATCATTAGCATATTGTGCTTTGATTGGTTGAACAGTTGACCGGTCGACCGGACACTTAGTATATTAGGCTTTGATTATGTAGGATGGTTTATGTTCACAACTATTACATTTATTTTCCTACTGAATCATGTATTTCTTTGCTCCATTTGCAATGCAAAGGGAAGTTTTTCCAGTGCCTCATTAATTTAAATTATCAATCAAATATGCTTATGAGAACTAAGTAAAGAAATATAATTTTCATCCTGACATGAGCTTCACGGGGCTTTTCTCCCCTAAGGGAAGATATACCCAGCTTTATCACCGATGTTTCAAAATACAAAGGTCTTAAAATTTCAGGTTGCATGAATTCCTCTACGCTTTCATGCTATCATTGTGGTAGTTTTAAATTGCTTGAAACCGCTTTCATTTATGCCCCTTTCAATATGTTAGAAATAATAGAGTCATCAACACCCTCTTTTAAGATGAGGGAGAAAACAGTATTCCTTGGAGATTTCAGTAGACACAGTCTTGCGGATCTAGATAGCTGCACAGTCACAGGGCAATCATCCTGTGCAATACTGCTCAGGGCTTGGGTGCTTGGAATAGTCCTAGGGTGTCTGTAAAGGCCATCCTGTGACTCCGGGGAACAACATTCCATCCTCCTCTGATGGCCCAGTTGTGACAGTGTGCATGTTCCTGTGGCATTCGCTGGGAAAAAGAGGTATTGAAACAGCCGAACGATGAAATAAACCATAGTTTCATATAGTCGAGCTTCTTGGGCATTTGGGTCCTACAAACTGAAATCCCAAAGAGATGTGCTGTAGTTGTGAGGTCAGTAATCACCGAGGGCATTTTTTTTATTTTGTTGTATTGCTTAAAGTATTACAAAGAGTGTTAAATAAGTCTCCAGTGCCAAAGGCTTAGAACCCCTACCTTGCGAACATTAGGTGGAAGAAAGGTGTGCAGTGAAGGTTTGCGGGACCTAGTCTGGATGCTGTAGGCTTCTAATAGCCAGCACAGGACATGGAGACTTTACTGGGCTAGTTCTTGAATATACTTTATGAAAAAACGTGCATTTCTACTCTCTCAACGAGAACTGGGCAAGCAGCCCCTGCTTCTGAACTCATTGATGATGCCACAATCCATATAGATGAGTTTGGAGGAAGATTTCCAACTTACTAAATTAGAAAATCCACATCAGATTTTGAAGTGGCATCCACATAAGTGAGGTGCCTATCTACCTGGTTTCTTGAGTGGTTTTCCACACACCCTCAAGGGCACTGAGGATTCTTTTCTTGATATTTCATGTTAGAAATTAGGTCATCCAATCAAATGTAGTGGGGCTGATCAGAAATGTTATGAGGTGTTTAATTACTATGTTTATGGAACTGGTAATGGTAATTTTCTTTCAAAAAAAAAGTAAAGGGGAGTGAAAAAGTCTTGACACTGGTTTCACCATGTTTTGGGTCTTGGTTTATTGTAGGCAATCATGTAAATACTATTTATCCTTAGCAATATCTAAATATACACATATTTTAAAATGTAGCAAAAAAAAAAAAAAAGCAGAAGCGGAGCATAGTGTGGCAGAAAATAAAGATGGGGAGTAAAAAAGAAAGAAGCAAAATCTTGATATGTAGAGGAATTTTCAAATGTGGTTTTCTCTGTCAGTGAAGCAAACACCCTAACACATTTCAATGTATTTTAATAGGGAGCAGCTTTATAATTTTCATTTTTAATATCTTATAATTCTTTAATACTCATAAGCTCTATAATTTAAAAACAGGAAATGCCCAAGAATCTTAATTTTTTTTGTAGAGTTCCTCAAATCTTTTGTGTGTGTGTGTGTGTGTGTTTGTGTACACTTTATTTACAAGTGTACAACCTAAATAAAATATAATATTTCAAAATGGTAGAAATCTTAGAAGAGGCCACCTGTTAAGAAGGAAGAGCAAAATTGTAGCTTCTTTGATGAAAGAAGCAGTAGGATCTTCCTGGTCATTGCTTCTATTGATACTTAGGATGCTAGGCAATTATTATAATTTAAATGGAATTAGTCAATTCAATATAATGTTGGAATCCTATATAAGACAGTGTAGTTGCCAGGTATGTTTTCATCTTAATTGGGAAAAATACTTACACTTTTTAAAGCTATAGTATTTATTCAAGGAAGCTAAAATTTGAATATTTTAATTTAGCTAATTTATTTTATGTTTTTATTGATGTGGGAGAGGTAGAGAGATAGTAACATCAATGATAAGAGAAAATCATTGATCAACTTCCTCTTGCACACCCTATACTGGGGATCTAGCTAGAACTTGGGCATGTGCCCTAACTGGGAATTGGACTATGACTTCCTGGTTCATAGGTCAACACTCAACCACTGACCCATGGCTGGCTGAGCTAGCTAGCTAACTTATCTAAACTAATAAAAACGAAATAGTAAAATTAACTGTTTCTCCGAGACAGGGTCAGCCACGCCCACCAGCCAATCAGAGCGGCTGTATGCAAATTAGCCCAGCCAACATGGAGGCCGCCACTCACGGACCTGAGTAAACATCAGTTTCCATTGCGGCAGGAGCGAAAGCAAAGCTGCGCCCGCTCCTCTTAAACTGGCTCTAGCGAAACACACATTTGAAACATTATAACAATCATAGAGTCCTCGGGAGCTGAAGGAAAGAGCAGCCCGGGCCTAACCAGTAAAAGTAACAATTGTTTCATTGTAGATGCTGCGAGGTGAGGCAGAGGAGGCTTCAGTTAGAAGGCTGCCTTAAAGGAACAGTGTATCAATTATAAAAGATGAACAAATCCCAGGCCTTAAAGGAACAGCATCAATTATAGGGGATAAACAAACACCAGAAACCTGCGTCCAGCCAGCCTTGCTGGGACATTGGGTCAATGGGAGCTGTGGGCAGCCTTAAAGCCCGTCACCCAGGCTGGTCAGGCATGCCAGCAGGTGGACATCCCCAGAGGGGTCCCAGACTGCGAGAAGGCACAGGCCAGGCTGAGGGATCGCCTGAGTGCACAGAACGGCTGCAGGGTGGGACAAGGCAGGACCCAGGACCTGTGAGTGGGAAAGAGGCAGCAGCATTGGAGGGCACTGGGAAGCGGGTAAGAGGCGGCAGGGGGTCGGCAGCCTGCTTGGTGGGCTTCCCAGACCCTTTGCGGGGCATCGGGGAGCGGGTAAGAGGCGGCAGGGTGTCGGCGGCCTGCTTGGTGGGCTTCCCAGGCCCTTTGCAGGGCATCGGGGAGCGGGAAAGAGGTGGCAGGGGGTTGGCGGCCTGCTTGGCAGCTGTCCAGGCCCTTGGAGGAGCATTGGGGAGCGGGAAAGAG
>PVJC01053174.1:0-10906 GCA_004026665.1 Murina feae | reverse complement strand
GGGGGGGCGGGTAACAGATCAGACATGGGACTTTTATGCATGCATTTAAGCATAACCAATGGACACAAAACACTGGGGGGTAGGGGAGGTGGGGGGAAGGGCAGGGGGAAAAAGAGATATATGTACTAATCTTTGTAAAGCTTTATGTAATAATAATTTTTAAAAAATTAAAAAAATAATAATTATTATTTCAAAAATAAAAAATAAAACAATAAAACAAAAGAAATGTATTCTCTCACAGTTCTGGAGGCCAGAAGTCCAAAATCAAGCTGTTGGCAGGGCTACAATCACTCCAAAGCTGTAAGGCAGCAGTTTTCAACCTGTGGGTTGTGACCCCTTTGGGGGTCGAATGACCCTTTCACAGGGGTCGCCTAAGACTATCCTGCATATTATGATTCATAACAGTAGCAACACTACAGTTATGAAATAGCAATGAAAATAATTTTATGGTTGGGGGTCACCACAACATGAGGAACTGTATTAAAGGGTTGCGGCATTAGGAAGGTTGAGAACCACTGCTCTAGGGGAATTCATCCCTTGCCTCTCAGCTTCTGCTGTGGCTGCACCATTCCAGTCTCTGCCTCCATCTTTGCGTCACCTTCTCTGCTGTGTATCTTCTCCCCTGACTTCTAAGGACACTTGCTGTTGGGTTTAGAATCCACCCAGGTAATTTAGAATGATCTAATATCAAGATCCATAATTTAATTACATCTGCAAAGACCCATTTTCCAAATCTGGTCACATTCACAGGTTCCGGGAGTTAGGACATACGTTTTTGGAGGGCCATTATTCAAGCCACTACTTAGAGGTTGCATTTTGCTTCAGAACACTTAGAAACACGCATGGTGGTAGGGATATGAAGGGAAGCACCTATGCTGTAGAAAACGATCCTAGAGGCCATGAACCTTAAAATAGGACATAGCCTCACATGAACCCAACTGCCAAAATCCCTGCCTCCAAACCTGTAGCATTCTCTCACTGATAAGATAGAGGTGAGAACAGTAAAAAGTGTATTTCTTGTTTTACAACCCGCTGGTGCACAGTTAGACTTCCTACCAGGACTGCTTCCTCCTTGGAGGAACTAAGAAGGGACCAGCATGGAGAGGCACATCACAGGTGAGCTAAAGCAAGATAGAATACTGGGGTTAAGGCTAAAATCTGGTTCTAATTCATAAATCCCCTCTTTACTTTGATCTATAAAAATAGGGTGATACTATCAGAGGCCCCATCACAGTTAGAGTTAGTTGGGTCAGTAGCAGTGTTGCCCAACAGGTGCGACAGCTTCTGCAGGGCATGGGCTGTAGGCACCTCCACCATGCGCCAGGCTCTGTGGTGTGTCCTGGGGATACAGGTACAATTCTTCCCTGTCTCTTAATGCCACGATGCTAGGAGAAGACAAGCTAGGAGAAGACACTTAACCTTTTAACATTTAGAAGTTTAAACTGACTTCTCTCCATTAATTTAATTAGTAAGATACATCTGCACACTTCTAAGGGTGAAGTGCTGTGTCCTCTCCATCTCTTTGGCCCCCACAGGTCTAGCCTAGATCCCTGCACAGTTCTACTGAATCCAATTGGTGATTGAAAAAACAAACATGCAAGGATTGTAAAAGTAGAAATTTGCATAATGGAGTAACGCAGAGGAGAGGACAATTCATTTCCAGCTGAGTCAGGACTCAGGGATGTTTTAACAGGAGGCCCTGGGTTCTTCACTCAAGATTATCCAGCCAGCAGGCCAAGCTACAATGAGAGCTCCTTTGTATCCAACTCCCAAAAACATTCTTCATGTTCTTTCCATCCCATGACGACATCTGTGCAAGGGCACAATTAATGAGGTAGAAGTATGCCCCCCACCTTAGTAGTCTGACCCAGTCCAAACTAAAACTTATTATGCCTCAGGGGGCAGATAGCGTATTTGTCTACATCTCCTCTCCTGAAATACCACCTGTCTCAGATGGCTGCTGAAGATAGGAGAAGAACTAGAAAAATATCCTAGATTTCTCTCACAGAAGAGGACCCCCCCCCCCAGTGCTGGCGTGCTGCCCCCATGATTGGGAGAACAGACGACCCAATGGTCATGTTCTGTATATTTTCTTTTAAAAGTATTTTAATTGCACGTTTTCTCTAAACACTTAACCTTTTAACATCTAGAAGTTTAAACTGACTTCTCTCCATTAATTTAATTAGTAAGATATGTTTGCACACTTTTAAGGACAAAGTGCTGTGTCCTCTCCATCTCTTTGGCCCCCACAGGTCTAGCTTAGATCCCTGCACAGTTCTACTGCATCCAATTGAGTGCTCCTTGTGCACTCTTGGTGGGAATGTAAAATGGGGCAGCTGCGGTGGAAACAGCCTGGAGCTTAACCCATAGTCACAGACAATAATGTGGTGATGGCCAGAGGAAAGGGAGAGCGGGGGCTGGGGGAAGGTGGGCAATGCGGGGAGGGATCGGGACATCTGTAATAGTGTCAACAATAAAAATAAAGTTAAAAATGTAATTACCATATGACCCACCAATTCTACTTCTGGGTGTATACCCCCAAAGAACTGAAAGCAGGGTCTCAAAGAGTTATTTGCATGCCCAGGACCTGTGCTGGCATCTGGTCTCAGACTTCCATCCTTCTGTGAGAAGTAAGGGTCTTTGTTGATAGGGCATCAGTCTATGCTATTTTTGTTATATCAGCCTGAGCTGATTAAGATAAGGACTCAACCTGATCTTGGAAGACGAGGGCCTTTCTCTGAAGACCAAGCAAGTGTTCCCTAGACTGTGAGAAGGGAAATGGAGGGGAAGTGATGAGGGTACAATCACTGGTAGGTTCCTGAAGTGGGGACCCCTGCCATCTGCTTACTGCTGGAGCCTGCAAGACCCTAGAGAGGACATGGCTGGTTGGTGAGTCTAGGCAGGCACCTGTGACTGTAGTGAGGAGGATCTCCAGACCCAAAGGACCTCTGCGGGCAGGAACAGGGCACCTCTGTGGCAGCCTGCAGGGATTGATCACCTCTCAGTAAATTGCCATAGACTTTCTTTCTAATAAAACAGGAACAGCAGTTAAAGTAGTGGCTTATACTCAGAATGGGTGTCTGTTTGCTTGGGGAGGGTTTGCTGAGCCCATAGAGTTGAATTCTGCATAGGACCCAGCTCCCACACGGCACCCAGAGTTGAGAAGGGGATTCATAAACTCTCATATTTAGAGTAGATGGGCATGATGTGCAGGACCACTTGCCAAATCTTATCACAATCTTTACAAGCATGTAGACTGTTGGACCCTGTACCTCTCCTTCTATAAAGTTATTTTTAAGATATAATTTATTTTGTACTCAAGACTAAATCAATGACTTAGTAACATGAATGTTATAGTAGAGCATTGTTTATAATGGAAAAATAGAATAGGAAATTACCTATATGTCCAATCAAAGGGAGGTTAAAGCTCTCTTATCCGTCTAACAGAAGTGACTTTTTCTTCTATAAAATCCACTGGCTGAGGCTGTGGTCCCTCTGTGAGCTAGTGGGCTCTGCAGATGAGTGCATGCCCCACTCCTATCCCCATGTGCTGAGGTGTGTGCTTACAAAGATCCCATGCACATTGTCCCTAAGTTGTTCACGGCAGTTGTATTTAGCGTTTTCATCCCATGGCATCATTAATTAGTATGCAAACTGATGCAACAAGGGTGCAGAGAGAAAATGTTGCTTCTATGAAAACTACCATAAAGGCCTAGGAAATAAGTTCGAGTTGCTAAGGAATTGCTGTGCAATGAGATATGGGTAAGATCACTGTGAATGAGTGGGGGAAATTATGGGGTGAGAACTTAAAGACACAGCCATGGAATCCTTGGCTGTGTCTTTAAGTTCCCACCCCATAGAAACTGGAGCTGTAAATGAGGCATCTGGGTGGGGTTCAGGCAAGATACAGGGCTGGAAGTAGCACAATCTTAAAGAAAGGCCCTGGTTCTGTGCAAAAGACGGAGAATGAATCTATATCTATATGTTTTCGCTTGAACTAAAATGGGTCAGCATGTATATGAAATCTCCCAGACTCCACAATCTCATCTGCTTTTTTGTATGAATCCAGCAGCTGCCAAGGCATTGGGTGAGAGGGAACTGCTGTGCATTCACAGAAAGGCATGCTCTTAGGTCATTAAAAAGGAAATTGCTGAATGTCTTTGACATGAAAAAAACTTCCACAGTAGGTTGTTCAATGAAAAACTCAGGTTAAAAAATATATATAATATAATGCTATTCATGTAAAAAAATAAACATTATGCTTTAAAAAAGTTGTGGGAATATGAATGACTTTCATTTCCTTCTTTGTGTTTTTCATATATTCTTCTATGTCTACAATAAATATTTTGTGGTAAAAATTACAATAAAAGTGCATTTTTGGTTTAGAGAAAACACATACTTGCACTCAGGACCCAAGGGGGGGGGGAGAGGATGGAGGGAGGATGGTTGAGGCAGGGGTCTGGCTTGAGAAGCCCAGGGAGAGAGGGAGGGGCCACTCTGGACCAGTGGCTTTCTCCCCAACCCTGGGTACTTCAGGTGTTCAGAAAGGGCTTGCTGATTGGTTCATTTTCCACTGCATTTGCTCACAGATCTGGGGTTGGCTGGGCACAGCTGGGCAGCAATCACTTAGGATGTCTCACGCAATGACAGCCAGATGGCCACAGGGTTGGAGTCATCTCAAGGACTTCTTCATTTACTGCCTGGCACCTGGGCTGGAAGTGGAACAGATGGGGCTCCTTGGGCATCTTCTCTCTTCCTCCTCCTCCTCCTCTTTCTCCTTCTCTTCCTTCCTCGTTTCCTCCTTTCTTGTACAGGTACCTGGATTTACCTGGTACCTGAGGGGTCTGAGAGATTTGTACAAGCTACATGGCTTTTCTAGTCCAGCCTCGTAAGTGATACAATGTCATTCTGAAATTCATAGAGGCCATTACAATGGCACATCCAGGTTCAGGAGAAGGGGACATAGATTCCATCTGTTAATGGGAAATATGTTGAAAAATCTGTGGCTGTATTTCAAAACTAGCAACTCCCCATGTCTGCCACACCCCCGTCTATCTATGCAATGGGGGTCAGGGGTGGGGGGTGGGGAACTGACACAGACCTATTCATCTTACAGCTGAAAGTTTGTGCCCTAATAGCAGCCTCACCCCATTCCCCCCACTCCCCAGCCCGTCTTTGACTTCTTGGGTGCTCCAAGGACAGAGCTGAGTGGTTGCGATGGAAACCATCTGTCCCACAAAGCTGAAAATATTTCCAATCTGGCCCTTTCCAGGGAAAGTGTGCCAACCCCTCTCCTAGACTCTCAAGAGATTGATGTTGACTGGCGACTAAATGATTGGATAAATGGTCTCCAGTGCTCACACAGCTAAGCTGCCTGGTGCTAGTAGCTATTTTTGTACGTGAGATCCTGAGGACAGGGATTGAGTTTTATTTTCCTTTTTTTGGCTTCTGCACAGGGTCAGCAGGTCTTAAAAAAGTGTTGATGCTGATTTGCTGCCTCAGACATCAGAGAGCAAAGATGTATGAGAAAGGTTCTGAGCGCTTGCTGCCCCTTCGTGGCTGCACCGGGGGAGTCCTTTACCCTTGAGGTCGGGCCTTCAGATGCTCAGGAGTGTCCCGCGGTGGAAGGGCCATCTCTCCGCCCACTGTGGCAGAGGACATGAGGCTGGCAGACCTGCTACACGGATGGGGGAACGCGGCCAACTTAGCAGTTGAACGTAGAATTTGACTTTCACAGAAAAACCAAACACAGGGCATCAAGGAGAAAGTCTGGACTTAGCTACTAACAGGGCTGCATTTAAACCTCATCTGCAATCCTTGCTAGTTCTGTGGCTTTAACACAAGCTGCCGAACCACTGTTTTCTGTCTCTTTTTAAAAAATTATGTTTTATTGCTTGAAGTATTACAAAGAGTAGTACATATGTCTCCTTTTTTCCCCCCTTGACCTTTCCCTGGCCTCCCCTAAAGCCCAGTGTCTTGTGTCCATTGGTTATGCTTATATGCATGCATACATGTCCTTTGGTTGATCTCTTCCCTCCCTCGACCCCACCCCAACCATCCCCGGCCTTCCTGCTGTAGTTTGAAATTCTGTTCGATACTGCTCTGCCTCTGTATCTATTTTTGTTCATCAGTTTATAATGGTCTTTATTATTCATAAATGAGTGATGTTGTGTAGTATTTTTTTTTCATTGACTGGCTTATTTCACTTAGCATAGTGCTCTCCAGTTCCATCCATGCTGTTGCAAATGGCAAGAACTCCTTCTTTTTTATAGCAGCATAGTATTCCATTGTGTAGATATACCACAGCTTTCTAATCCATTCATCTGCTGATGGGCACTTAGGCTGTTTCCAAATCTTAGCTATGGTGAATTGTGCTGCTATGAACATAGGGATGCACATATACTTTCTGATTGGTGTTTCTGGTTTCTTGGGATATATTCCTAGAAGTGGGATCACAGGGTCAAATGGGAGTTCCATTTTTAACTTTTTGAGGAAACTCCCAACTGTCTTCCATAGTGGCTGCACCAGTCTGCATTCCCACCAGCAGTGCTCTCAGGAGAGTTCCTTTTTCTCCACATCCTCTCCAGCACTTGTCGTTTGTTGATGATAGCCATTCTGACAGGTGTGAGATGGTACCTCATTGTTGTTTTGATTTGCATCTCTTGGATTATTAGTGACTTTGAACATGTTTTCATATGTCTCTTGGTTTTCTGAATGTTCTCTTTTGAAAAGTGTCTATTTAGGTCCTTTGCCCATTTTTTGATTGGATTGTTTATCTTCCTTTTGTTAAGTTGTGTGAGTTCCCTATAAATTTAAAAACAAACATAAAATAAACATGAAACGTAAAACACACAAATTACATAGTGTATTAGTAGCCAGTAAATATGATGGGAAAAAAAGAAAGAAGTAGGGCAGGGCATGGGTGTTTGGGAGTGCCTTAGTTTGATGCAATTTGCAATATTAAATAGAGTGCTCATATGGGCCTTGTGGAGAAGGGGAGATTTGAGCAAACACTTGGGAAATCTGGACTATGTTTCTGGGATGAAGAAATGCTTGGCCCTGGGTAAGTCATTACAGGCACTGAGCCCCCCCCCCTCCTTTGTCTGTAGTTATAAAAGCTGCTTCCCAAGATTGTTGTGAGTTTCATAGGAAATCGAATTCATGCAAGCACAAAGCTTGCCAGGTAATAGGAGCCCAACATAATAAATGCATATTCTAGGGAAGCAGTGGTGATTTTGCTATTTCGTGAAGGGTTGCTCATTAAATCAAGATGCATGAAACGCCCTAAATGAGTTTGGCTCAGTGGATAGAGCATCGGCCTGCAGACTCAAGGGTCCCAGGTTCGATTTCAGTCAAGGGCATGTACCTTGGTTGCGGGCACATCCCCAGTAAGGAGTGTGCAGGAGGCAGCTGATCAATGTTTCTCTTATTGATGTTTCTAACTCTCTACCCTCTCCCTTCCTCTCTCTAAAAAAATCAATAAAATACATTTTTTAAAAACAAAACAAAGATGCATGAAAAAAATAGGAGATCCCCAGTACCTCAGGGGAAGCCTCTGAGGCATAGGTGTGTCTCACAGAAATATTCCTGTGGCCCCATGAACCTGTATGATATGCCAGACCCTGAGGATGCCAGATTCCTTTACAAACATTACCCAAATCTGAAGACTTGATTCTGGTGTGTGAGTGTGTGTGTGTGTGTGTGTGTGTGCTGCTGTTGTGATGAGAAAGTGGGTTGGATGTGTTGCCTATTAAGAGCTTTTGGGTCACAATCACCCCCTTTGCAGAGCTGGCTACATGATTTGTGGGGCTTATAAAAATAAAAACGTGGCACAACTCTTCAAAAAGCAGAGGGAAAGTACCATTAAAAGTACTGCAATATAAAGCATTTTTTTCTTTCTTTTACAGTTCACTCTCTCAGGTTGTCATGGTGTCTTTTATTCAGTGTTCAATACCATTGTAAGTACTATAAATACAAAAGAAAATGGGAGATTTTAGCATGAATTGTAATATTCATCTTTATACTGTGCAGTGTTAGTTTTAAAGGCAAATATAAGAGTATTTAATTCTCAAGGAAACAGAATCACTACCTTGAAGTGCAGATGTCTCTTCGTGTTCATGGTGGCATTATTTGTAGTCTCTAAACATGGAAACAACCTAAGTGTCTATTGACAGATGGATGGATAAAATAACTGTGGTATATACACTGAGTGGCCAGATTATTATGAATACCTGACATTTGTAGGCAAATTAGCTGTACACTGCATCATATGGGGTATGTAAGCCGAAGGCCTGTTTGAACACCTTTGCTGTCTGCAACCAAGATAAAACGTCTCCAATTTGCACAGGAACACAAGGATTGGACAGTTGAGCATTGGAAAAAAGTCATGTGGTCCGATTAATCACGTTTCCAGTTGCATCATGCAGATGGCAGAGTGAGAGTTTGGTGGAAACAGCATGAAAGCATGCACCTCACATGCATGAGTACAACCCTTCAAGCTGGTGGGGGCAGTGTTATGGTTTTGGGCATGTTTTCCTGGCATGATTTGGGCCCTTTAATTCATGTGGAACAATGTCTAAAATAGCACAACATCCCTAAGTATCATTGCTGATCAAGTTCATCCTATCATGTTGATGACGTATCCCAATGGAGATGGCTTCTTCCAACAAGACAATGCGCCATGCCATGGTGCTCATATTGTGCAGGAGTGCTTTCAAGAACATGAGGGAGACATCACCTTGCTTAGGTGGCCCCCACAATTTATCTCAATCCAATTGAGCATTTGTGGGATGAAGTTAAAAGAGCCATCAGGCAGATGGTTCCACAACCATCAAATCTCACAGAACTGGACAGTGCTATTCATCAGGCATGGTGTCAGATTCCTCGCATCACCTTTCAACATCTCATGGAGTCAATGCCAAGAAGAATCGCTACAGTATTGAAGGTAAAAGGTGGCCCAACAAAGTACTGATGGGGTGGTCATCATAATCTGGCCACTCACGTTCAAATATATCCCATGTTCAAAGGCTGTTAAATCACATTGTTTACTCATATCTTCAGGAAAAAAAAAATCGCTTCTGCTGTAGTGGTAAACAACCTGCTTCCCTATTTATAATGGTCTGGCCCTCTATCAACTTCAGCACAAAATTATAGCTAATTTGTCTACAGAAATCAGGTGGTCATAATAATCTGGCCGCTCAGTGTATATACAAAGGAATACTATTCAGCCATAAACAGGAAATCCTGCCATTTACAACAGCATGGATGGCACTGTGCTGTGGTGAAGAAACACGTTATAGAGTGAGAGACAGGGTGGGAGGCAAGATATAGATGGAAGGGGTGAGAATCACATCACATATGATTTGGGGGCCAAGGTATGGTGGGCATCTTTGATGGGAGGGGGCATTCATTATCCATCTTTCCATGCGCGCCTGTTCCCACACTCCCATGGGATCTCCCAATTTTGCTCTGGAGCTGATGGAGCCAGATAAAATTAGCTAAACCATTGCTCATAAAGTGACAGCAATCAATTAGACAGCTTGGTGTACCCCTGACTGATCTGAAAATAACACCCTGCCTTCTGCTTCAATCTTCAGGAAATAGACCTGGCGAGGTGCAGCTGTGAGCTGGGAAGCCATTTGTTAAAGTCAGGAAGAAAGCTCCCTACACTTTTGGCTTCGCGGCTTCTCTGACAACATGAGAATATTTACTTGAACTGCCAAACATTTTCTTTTTAAGCAATTTTTGAAATAGTGTTTTTTAGAGTAACGCAGGCACATGGTGAAGCTTTCACACAGTACCAATAGGAACATGGGCTACAAGAAGTCTCTCTCCTGCTCTGAACATGAGTCAGTCTCTTCATCACTCTCCCATGAACAAAAGAATATCAATCACAGCAACAACAATAATAGTGAGGACCCGCTGAGCATTCACTGAGCACCCAGTGGGGACTTGATGTCCGCATATGTCATCACAGGGGAATTCATGACCCCAGCAGGCAGGTACATGTGGTGGGTCTGCATCTCTACTTGGTGAAATGAGGACCTCTCTTTTTCAGAATCTCCTCTCCTGCATGATCCCATGTTAGAGCCAGCCAACTTGTGTGAGATTTAGAAGGTGAGGGTGAACCCCAGCCATTATCATCTGGACAGCTTTGAGACCATGCCAAACAGAGGGGCTGGGCAGGTTCCAGCTGCTCCTTGCGGTCCCCACTCTATGGCCAGCTCTTCCTGCCAACTGCAGGTCCTGCTCACCCAGGTCCAGCACCAGCCCCTGGCTGATGACCACAGTGGTGGCTACCCATTCCTTCCCTCTGAGGTCCCACATAGGCAATAGGACAAACCTGGCTTCTCCGATTTCCCTGCAAGCTCTAGCTCGTGCACTGGCCCTGGTGCTTCAGGAAGGCTGGTGAGTGCCATTCCTTCCGGTCCAACTCCTTCCCCGGACCTTCATTCTTCCTTTTCCCAGTTTCTCCCACAACCGTGTAAGGTTCCTATAGGCAATCCCTAAACCCTAAGCCTTGTTGAGGTTCTGCTTTCCCAGTTGAACACTATTGTAATGGTCACCTACATTTTATCTAAACTAATAAAAGCGAAATATTAAAATTAACCATTTCTCCGAGACAGGGTAAGCCACGCCCACCAGCCAATCAGAGCGGCTGTATGCAAATTAGCCCAGCCAACATGGCGGCCGCCACTCACGGACCTAAGTAAACAGCCCTTTCCATTGCGGCAGGAGGGAAAGTGAAGCTGCGCCCCTCAGCTCAGCTCCGATTAAACTGCCTCTAGCGAAACACAGCTTTTTGAAACATTGTAACAATCATAGAATCCTCCGGAGCTGAAGGAAAGAGCAGCTCCCGCCTAACCAGTAAAAGTAACAATTGTTTCATTATAGACGCTGCGAGGTG
>PVJC01053173.1:0-10905 GCA_004026665.1 Murina feae | reverse complement strand
AAGGCAGCAGGGGACGGGTGAGTGGGAAAGAGTTGGCGGCCTGCTTGGCGGCTTCCCAGGTCCCTTCCGGGGATCAGGGAGCAGGAAAAGGCTGGCCTGACCACGAGGCGGGGTTTTCCCTGCTTTCTGGTGGCTGGAGGAAGATGGGCAGTAGGCAAGCTTGGGAGGCAGGCCGCACCCAGTCCTGGTCATGCTCAAAAAAGAGAACATGCAGGGGAGGGCAAGAGTCTGAGAGATCATCATAGAGGGGGTGCCTGCTCCAAGCCTCCACGGTGTGCCTGGGGACAGGTCCCCGGCAGGTAGACACACACAGGAGGACTGCTCCGAGCCTCAGATGCGGCTGGGGGCAGGTCCCCAGTGGCCACACACACACATACACACACACACACAAAAGGCGCCTGGCAGACTGGGGCCATCATAGGACATCCACTGAGGGGTCCCAGACTGTGAGAGGGCACAGGTTGGGCTGAGGGACTCCCTCCACCCCGAGTGCACAAATTTTTGTGCACCGGGCCCCTAGTTAAATTAATAAATATGTTAAACACTGGGCCTGGCACATCATAAGCACATTATATTATTATCGTTATATTCTTTAGCTTCCTATACCTTTCCTACTTTCCCCATTTTACCCTCATATGGAGATGATTTTGAACAGTATGTACTAAACTAAATTAAATTTATAAATTTGTTATTAAACTTATAAATATATTTTATAATTGATATGTTATTAATCAATGTTACAATAAAATAATTTTTAATATGCACATGTTGATCCTGTAATATCTTAATGAGAAATCTCAAATATATTTATCAATTAAAATTTATAAATAACTTTTAATCACAGCTTAAATCTCATCTTTGCTGGAGTTTCAGATGCCCACCTGCCTTCCACATCAGTTGATGCTTGAGCGCACCTTCTGTAACCACACAAGAGGGGGAGTACAAATGGCTTTGCTGTTTACTAACCACAAATCTGCTGACATGAGGAGGTAATTGGAGAATAATGAACGTTCCTTCAAGGTACAGGCTGAGTCTACTGTAAATTCTTCCCTTTAAGTTTACTCATCTATCAAATAGAACAGAAGGTTTTCACCTTATCTTCAGGAAATTGCTGCCAAGTGGATATATTGATTTAGCTGGCCATTTAATGGGCTGGATGTCTATTATATTTTACCACATTGGTAAATGGGGTTTATTTAATCCCTTCCTCAGTTTAAAAGGTTTCAGCATTGATAAAATCTTCAAAGACAGATTGCAATAAATCGCACTCTTTTAATGGAATTACTAGAGAGAATGAAATGCCAAAGAAAGATGCTCACCCCAAAGTGTAAATCGCCTAAGGATGTCTCTACTTCATATAAATTTGGTAAGCAATGCTGTTGACAAGTTCAATTGTTTAACCCTTATAAATAGAGCTTCTCTTTCAAAATATTGTTTTCCTTATGTCAAAGTCATTTGCTTGCAATGAAAGAGAAAAATTTAAAAACTCTATGATCTACTGGGTTGATTTATTCAGTATCTAATCTAATAAAAGAGTAATATGCTAATTGTGTCACTGTGCTACTTCCCAAGCCATGCCCTCCAGTCAATCAGAACAACTATATGCAAATTAACCCAACCAAGATGGTGGCTGGCAGTCACAGAGCTAGAGCAAATAGGAGGCTTCATTGCCCCAGTGATGGAGGAAGTTGCCTGCCTAGGCAGATTGTGGTCTCCACTCAAGGCAACAATGTTTCAATTATAGAAGCTAAATAAACCCCAGATACCTACTTCAGCCAGCTTCACTGGGAGCTTGGGTCACTGGGGGCAGTGCCCAGCCTACAAATAGCCATCACCCCCTCACTCAGGATGGCCCCACCCTCATGGGGTGAGGGTCTCTGCTGGTGAGCTTGGCCAGCCTGCAAATAGCCATCAGCCCCTCACCCAGGCTAGCCAGGCACCCCAGCAGGGCCCCTCTCCCTGAAGGGGATGTGGCCAGCCTGAAAATGGCCATCATCTCCTCACCCAGGCTGTCAAGGCACCCCAGCAGGGACCCCTACCCTGAAGGAGCTATGGCCAGCCTATAAACAGCCATCAATCCCTCACCAAGGCTGGCCAAAAACCCCAGCAGGACCTCCCTCCCTGATCTGGGACACCATTCAGGGCAAACCAGCCAGCCCCCACCAATGCACCAGGCCTCTATCCTATATAATAAAAAGGTAATATAAAAATTGACCCTGACAGCAGAACCACTGGGAATGACTAGTCACTATGACACACACTGACCACCAGGGGGCAGATGCTCAATGCAGGAGCTGCCATTGGTGGTCAGTGCACTCCCACAAGGGGAGCTCTGCTCAGCCACAAGCCAGGCTGATGGCTACCAGTAAAGCGGTGGTGGTGGGAGCATCTCCTGCCTCCTCAGCAGCACTAAGGATGTCTGACTGCAGCTTAGACCTGCTCTGTGCTGGCAAGTGGACATCCCCAATGGCTCCTGGGCTGTCAGAGGGATGTCTGACTGTCAGCTTAGGCCTGATTGCCTTGGGAGTGGTCATAAGCCAGAAAGTGAACATCCCCCAAGGGTTCTGTGAGAGGGCCCAGACTGTGAGAGGGCACAGGCTGGGCTTAGGAACCTCCCAGAGTGCACAAATTTTTGTGCACAAGTACTCTAGTATTGTAATAATGCAAACAAGGTCAAATTTAATTTTATACCTGGGGCCCACCTCACTTCTTTTTATGAAAAGTAAGCTATTTCAAACTACCCCTTCCTGCTTGCTTCACATCTGACCATCATATATATCATTGCTATGCTAAACATCTATCCTGTATAATAAAGAGGTGATATGTAAATTGACCCTCAAATCCTCACAAGATGGCTGCCTATGATCAGGTCGTCAGGGGCATTAGTGAGGGCAACCAAACGACTGAGCAGCAGGCTACATGGGGTGACCAGGCTGATGGGGAGTCCATGAGGGGTGACCAGGCCAGAAGGAGGGTTATTTGAGGGTGACCAGCTGGAAGAGGGGGGCAGTTGGGGGCAACCAGGCCAGCAGGAGAGCAGTTGGGGGCAACCAGCCTGGCAGAGGGGTCAGTTGGAGATGACCTGGCCGGCAAACAGAGGCAGCAAGGGGCAATCAGGCAGGCGGGGGGCGAGGTTAGTTGGGGTAACCAGGCAGGCAGGCAGGTGAGTGATTAGGGCCAACAGTCCACGATTGTGAGAGAGATGTCCAACTGCTGGTTTAGGCCCAGCTCTAGATTGGATACCGACAAAAAGCAAGGATAATTCTTTGGTTGGATATTTCAATAAATATTATATACTAGGGGCCCGGTGCACAAAAATTTGTGCACTGGGGGGGTGGGGGTGGGGGTCCCTCAGCCCAGCCTGTGCCCTCGGTGAGGGGCTGAGAGCCATTAGTGCAGGCCTGGATGTTTCCCACCGGAGGGCCCACGATTGCACACGCCTGGTGGGCCCACACTGCTGAGGGGACACACCTGGCGCAGAGTTGGGTGGCAAGCCAGGGGCAGACGCTGGTGCAGAATCCCTCGGTGGGGCCCTGCTGCTGAACAAACACACCCGGGGTGGAGCTGGGCAGTGGACTGGCTTCGGATTCTCCGCACTGTGCAGCAGACACTCCCGCACGCCCTGTGGAGGCCCCTGGGGGGCAGATGAAGGTAGTGGACCCTGGACGGGTGTTCCTGGACACCCTGCAGAGGCCCCCAGGGCAGAGCCAGGCAGTGGACCCAGGACAGGTGTTCCTGGATGTCCCGCAGAGGCCCCCGGGGGGCAAAGCCAGGCAGCAGACCCAGGACGGCTGCTCCTGCACACCCTGCAGAGGCCCCGTGCTCCTGCATGCCCCAAGGAGGCCCCCAGGGGGTGGAGCCAGGCAGTGGACCCAGGACAGGCGCTCCTGGATACCCTTCGGAGGCTCCCAGGGGCCGGGCTAGGCAGCAGACCCAGGACAGCTGCTCCTGGACGCCCCAAGGAGGCCCCAGGCCAGACCACCCCTCCCACTGAGCTGACATACCTGGCACAGCTATGCCGCCAGCCGTGGAGGCTCCCAGTGCAGAGCCGCCCTGCCAGCCTCCATCTTGGCTGGGTTAATTTGCATACAGCCGCTCTGATTGGCTGGTGGGCGTGGCTGTGAGCAGAGGCTCAGCCAGCCTAGGCAGGCAGTTGCAACAGTTTGCTCTAGTTCCATGGCTGTTGTTCTAGTTCCCTGGCTGTTGGCCTCCCTCTTGGCTGGGTTAATTTGCATACAGCCACTCTGATTGGCTGGTGGTAATGGTAAAATTTGCATGTTTCTCTTTTATTATATTAGATAGTAATAAAAAGGGAAGACTAGAGTGAAAATAAAGCTTTGTTAATAAACAGCCATTCAGTTTAGCTCAGAAAGTGAATGTTTGGCAATGTTTCTATGTGTGCTTATACAAAATTATGAAATAGCCATGTTTTATCCCCATTTCTCAGGAAATGACAGTAACCTTGGCTGAAGGTGGTGTTCTGTGAGATTGTTTATTTAATAAATAGGATAATAACATGGTTCCACTGTGAATGCCATGGCAGCTGCTGAATGTGAAAGACTGCTTTTGTTTTACTGTCTCAGAGGCAAATTACATATGTTATTTATTCTAAGTTATGAAATACTTATACCCTGCAGAAATAATAGTGTTTATTATGGGTGCTGAAAATTGTCTTGACTTTCTAACATCTGAAAATAAATTAATTACTGTCTATATTTATGCCCAGCTCTTTAACATAAGGGTAATTGGACCTGCAGCATTTTTAATTGTGTATACAAATAAACTAGAAGCGCCATTTCATTTCATACTTGTCAGCATGAGTACCTTCATTGATAGAAAGCTTATTGTATTGCATAAGTGGATTGATGTGCACAATTCCTAACGGATGCTGCAAATGTGAAGTTCTAATATTGGAATCCAGTGTGATAGAAGGTACCGTCTACAAGCATTGCTGCTCCTTGGTCTCCACTCAGTTCATGAGTCATGCCTGCTGTCACTCTGTATGGTGGCCTAAACCACCCACTGTCATTTCCTTCAGCTCTCTAAGTTCTACAGTGATACTTTAAGGGAAATAGATGGACATACAGAAAAGGCTATGAAGAGGGGGACAGAGTGTTAACCAGGAGATGGGGCTATAGCTGTCTCAGGAAGTAGATACTGTCCAAGAGGGGTCAATTTCTCTGCTTTGTTTCTCAGAGATGCTCCAGGTCCAGAGCTTTAGGTGGTGGTGGGGGGGGGGGGGGCGCGAATGAAACCACTTCTTATTCATGCATGTGTCTTCAAGCTTACTTTGTATCAGAGAGTGACAATAATTTGCACTGAACCAACATTCATATTATTTAACATATTAAACAAATGTTAATCTGCCATTTAATCAATGCATGTAATTTATTGAGATGAAATCAAGAAAGGATTTGGTTTTTTTATATACCAACAATGAGCAATCAGAAAAGGAAATTAAGCAAACAATTTGATTTACAATAGTATCAAAATAATATAATATGTAGGAATACATTTTACTAAGGAAGAGCAAGCATTACTCATTGAAAACTACAAAGCATTGCTGGGAGAAATTAAAGCAGACCTAACAAAGTGGAATTCTTCATGGATTGGAAGAGTTGATATTAAATCAGCACGAATTCTCAAGTTAATTTTCAGATTCAATGCAATTTCTATAATCATTCCCATGATCCCAGACCTGATTCTAAAATTCACATGTAATCACAAGACACCACAAATAATCAAAACACTCTTGAAAGAGTTGGAGAACCTCACCCAATAGCATATCTTACTATCAAACTTTATATACAAATATTAACCTTAAATGGGTCAATAAATATATAAGCTTAAGCAATAAAACTCTCAGAAGAAAACATAGGAATTCATTTTCATGACCTTAGATTTGGCAATGGATTCTTAGAAAGCACAAACTAAACACACTATATATATATATATATATATATATATATATATATATATATATATATATATATATAATTTTTTTAGGAAGATATATCCAGAATATATATCCTTGAGGGAGAAATGAAACCACTTCTTATTCATGCACGTGTCTTCAAGCTTACTTTGTATCCAAGAGTGATAATAATTTTGCACTGAATCAACATTCATATTATTTAACATATTAAACAAATGTTAATCTGCTATTTAATCAATGCATGTAATTTATTGACCTTAGATTCTTAATATAAATATAAATTTATAACTCTCTCTATATAAATATAAATTTATAACTATATAGCTCACACAAAATGGGCACTGAAAAAGATCACATAAAAATTACGTGAAGCACTTGCTTGAATGGATGGACATTTTTCTGAAGAAAATGTAAAACTGGCAAACAAGCACATGAAGAGATGCTCAATACCATTTGCCATTAAGCAAATACAAATCAAACTGAAATCAAAATCAGATGCCTTGTTGTCTTCACTATAATGAATACAGTTTTTTTATTAATTAAAAAATTTTTAAGATATAAGATATTAGTGGGAATTTAAAACGGTGCAGCTACTGTGTAATATAGTTTAGAAGTTTTTTTAAAAAATTAAACATTGGATCTAGCAACTCTAGTCCTAGTTACGTACTCAGAAGAATTGAGGTCTAGTGTTCAAATATAACTTGCACATGAGTGTTTGCAGCAGTTCTATTCACAATAGCCAAAAGGTGGAAAATCATCTATATATCCATCAATGCATAAACAAAATTATAAATATTTATATGTGTAAATATTTATAATTATATATAGTTTTATATACTGTTATATATAGTTATCTATATATTTATCCATTCAGTAGAAAATAATTTAACCACAGAAAGAAATGAAGTACTGTTACATAATAAAAGCAAGAAGCCAAACACAAAAAGCCTTCCTTGCCATATTTCATGTACGTGATTGCCAAGAAGAGGCAAATCCATAAATACAGTGGTCAAGTTAGTGTTTGTCAGGCACAGTGGGGAGGAGGGAATAAAGGAACTGCAGAAGGGGAACAGGATTTCTTTGGGTGTAAAGAATATATTTTGGAACAAGATAGTTGTATGGCTGCACAATATTGTGGATATACTATATGTTATTGATTTGTACACTAAAAATGCTTAAAATGAGAAATTTTATGTTATGCGTATTTGTTTTGTTATGCGTATTTTAGCACAATGAAAATGTTTGTTTTGAATGGCTTGAAGTAATCTTTTTGCTAGGTAAATTTCTTTTATTTTTTCATAGGTGTTAATTTAATTTTAGATTATATCTATTAAAGATACTACTTTGAGTTTATCAAATGTAACAAATAGCATTTTCTTTTATGATTTTGCTGCCTCCTAAGCCAAGTCTTGGAATATTACTTTGCATGTTTACAAAAAATATACAATAGATTAGAAACTCCATCTGAAAAAAAAAAAGAAAAAGAGAGAAGAAAGTTTATAAAATTTTGTCCCAGGTTATTTATACAGTAAGTAATAACATATGATATTGTGATGATCATTCTAACACCCTTAACCTAAGCTAGGGAAAATGGAAAGTGGAGATAGGAATGGGAATGAAAATGAAAACTCACTAGGCATTTTCAAGCTCTCTATATATGGCCCACTACTGCTAAATGAACATTTAAATCATTTGTTCAGGTCAAGAGATAACAGCCTGCCTCTGTAACTTATTTCCTGAGTCCATGCAGCCCATCTGGCTCCCTTTAATTACAGCTTACTTCTTGCTTACTTCTTCTACCTCTGTAGCTTTCTAAATAAAATCTGAAGAGAGAGAGTGAGAGAGAGATGGAGTCTATTTGGACTTTCTGTCTCCAGATTTAAGCTTTAAGGGTAACCCTACCTCTCCCTTCCCACATGACAACATTTTCTAGATGGTGGTTAGTAACAAATCCCTTTTCAGTATCTTCTTATGACCTAAGGTGTTTAGTAGAGTCCTAGGTATGACACTTCCTACATCTGTACTGGCTCCTGCATCTGAATACTTTCATTTGTCAGTGTCACAAATAAAATGTAAACGTATCAGTGATTGTAAGCATGTATATTTCTCAGAATTGCCTGGAAAGGTTTTGCTTCAGTGAATTAAGGGGGAACCCACGCAGTGTAATTTTATAAAGAGTTTGAGTACCCCTGAGATTGACATTAAAATCAACTCTGATTCTCTCTATCCCAACTCAGATCCTCTATCCCCTGAGCTATTGGCTTGCTATTCCTTGAGCAACATTAGCTCATACTCTCCATATGGCTCTTTAAAAGAAACAGTTTAATAAATAACCTTTTACATTTTATTCAAAACTTGTGAATTCCTCAGTAAAAGTTAACGTTTTTCCCGAATGTCTCTCTGAAACTTACATGGTAATCACATAACTATCATTTCTAAGCATCGCAGAAGAATAAGTTAAACAGCATTTATTATGATGTTCTAGGAAAATGACTTACCGGAAAGTCGTGTTTTCTTACACAAGTGATTCATACATTTCTTAAGGGCAATGAGTACCTCTGTGACTCCCATTTAGTCATTAAATTAGATGACATAAAGCAGTATATCTTCATGTATTTTTCCAAGAACCATTGAAAACCAGGTCCTCAAAAATGGCAGTGGTGTTACTCCATGAAAATGCCACTTGGGGAACTCTTGCAGAAGAACAGATTTTTTCCCTAGAGTCAGATTTTTATAACAAAACTAGAGGTTTGGTGCACAAAAATTTGTGCACTCAGGGGTGGTGTCCCTCATCCCAGCCTGTGCCCTCTTGCAGTCAGGGACCCCTCAGGGGATGTCCACCTGCTGGTTTAGGCCCACTCCCCAGGGGATTGGGCCTAAGCTGATAGTCAGGCTGGCCAAGCTCCCCAGTGACCCAAGCTCCCAGCCTCTCCTTTTTTTCTTTTTTTGAGCTGGAAGTAGGTATCTGGGATTTATTTATCTTCTATAATTGAAACTTTGTAGCCTTGAGTGGAGCCCAGGCCCTGCCAGGGCAGGCGAGAAGCTTGGCTTCCTCCATCGCCAGGGGCAACCCAAGCCTCCTGCTGGCTCCAGCTCTGTGACCATGGTCATCTTAGTTGGGTTAATTTGCATACTCGCTCCTGATTGGCTGGTGGACATGGCTGGTGGGTGTACCAGAGTGATGGAGTAATGGTTAATTTGCATGTTTCTCTTTTATTAGTGTAGATAATAAACGCCAAAGAAGAGTGATGTATTCAACAATACAGATGTAGTTCACACAGGTTAATTAGCTCCATTGGGATTGGTAAGAGAGAGGAGGCTAATAAAAGTCCACAAAAGAAGGTAATATCTAGGAACTGAAGGGTGATTGAGTCAGGGAATTCTAAGCAAGTCCAGTATCTGATTCTCTTATCATATCTACTTAGGCCTGTAGTGCTCAAGGCAGGTCTCACATACGCCAAGTCCCATGTATTGTTTACTGTCTCACTGTGTACTTTCTTGTTTTATGGAAGATAAACACAAGAATGAGGAAATATAGATAAAGATATTACCAGTGGGTTTGCTTGCTTCAACTCTTTCTTCTATTCTGTAATCTCCTACAAGTCCCAGAAGACAATTTTACCCAGGCTTTCCAAGGACCCCAATGAAAATCCCCATACAGGACAGCAATTGTGTTAGGCCTCTTGCTTCTAGCTTATGCCACCATTTTTGTACTTTCACATCCTTAAAATACAACCTTGGCCAGCTTTTCAATCTCCCAAAGCCTTGAACATGTATTTACTTGCATTATAAAGGTATATTCTTAATCTAAATAGTGAAAGAAAAGAAAGGAATAAAGGAAGGAAGGAAGGAATGGAAGGAGGGAGGGATGGAGGAGGAAGAAAGAAAGTTAATATATTTTAAGGGGAAATTTCTAAAGATCTATTATCTAGTTTTATGGAAGCACAATAAACTGGAAATCAATAGTATTTACTGTTCTATAAACTTTCAAGTTTTTTTCTGGATGAAGATTAAGAGGGGAGAAGAAATATTGGTGATAAGGAATAATCTGAGAAACACTGTAAGCAAAATAAAATAAAATTTACTGTAGACCCACTAGTTTTTGCCTTGTTTTTACTTGGCTTGCCAGAGGCACACTGAGTTCCATCTTTCTCATTGCATCTCCTGACTAGGTCATAAACTGTATCTTTTATCCTTACTGCCTAGCACACTTCTGGATACAGATGTTCTCAACAATATTTAAATTCAATTTGCATAAATGAATAAATGAACAGCCACAGTGTGAGACTGGTGACAATGTGAAAGACAGCCATAGTGGCAAAATTTAATCAGGTATGTGGAACACTCCCCACTTTTGGTGTTTTAACTCATGATAGAATATCCCTCTGTTTAACCTGACTCTTGTGGTATATGACATATCTTCTCACATTATTATCTGTATAGAGGTATTTCCATGTTTGATCATAGCCAATAGTTAAAAGGTTTATATATCCACCTTACTAACATTGAAAAATATCAGAAGTTCAGAGTTAATGCTGTGACTCTTGCATTTTAAGCATTCTTTCTACATGGAAATGTTAGGTGCCATAATATAATGCCACGTGGTAACATATTTCAAGTCACTTAGGAACTAAATACCATATAGACTGGGTATTTTTGGATCATGTACAAAATATAAATTTGACCTGCAAGAGGAAAATTAAATATGAATTATACTGCAAAAGAAATGAGATGGCAATATTCTATGAAGTCATTTGAAGACTTCTTTTATCTTGGCAGAATTGTCTTCCATAAAATAATATTTTTTGCATAGATATTTTATATGTATCTGTTATAAAATAAATATCTCTTCCCTCTGAAAATAGTTTACATGCCAAAATTGGCTCACTGAACACTCAAGCTTTTCTGTCTGAGCTTGAATCAATGAAACAAAAACTAAACTAAATATTTATTCATTCTTTGTATACCCG
>PVJC01053172.1:0-10904 GCA_004026665.1 Murina feae | reverse complement strand
CCCTGCCGCTGGCACTGCGCTGGCCTCCAGGGCTGCGGCCGCCATCTTGCCTGAGCTAATTTGCATACAGCCATTCTGATTGGCTAGTGGGCGTGGCTTACCCCGTCCCGGAGAAGCGATTAATTTTAATATTTCGCTTTTATTAGTTAAGATAGTTTTGAATAGCTTGAAAAGCATGCATGCCACTGTTCTGCATTATGTTTTTCTCCCTTGTGGCTACTGCTTTGCATCAAAATATACTTAAGACTTCATTTTTAAGTTCATATTTTTTAAACTTTATTCTAAAACCTTGGACAGAGTTGTTACTGAAGCTTAATGACATTAACTACCATTTAAGGCACAAGAAAAACACCTTGCTAAGTATTTTCCACAAAAAAATCTTTGGACAACCATCTTTTTTCTCTGCCCTCCTTTAATTTTTTTTTTTTATTTTAGAGAGAGAGAAACATCAACTTTTATTGTTCTCCTTACTAATGCTTTCTTTGGTTGATTCTTATATGTGACTGACCAGGACTCAACTCCCAACTTTGGTGTATCTGGAGGATGTGCTAACCTGAGCTACCCAGCCATGGTCTCCCCCTCCTTAAAACAAACAAACAAAAAACACCTGTCAGTGTTTTTAATTCAAGAGTGGGGAGCCCAATCATACCTAATACAGACTTGTTGGGAGAATCAAAGTGCCTATAAATGCATACAAAAGTGCTTTGTAAGTGGCATATTTTTGCTTAAGTTTAGATTGAAAGCTTGAACTAACTACTACTTGGAATGTATTTTTAGAAATATATTTTTACCTGATTTAAAATTTATTTTAGTCATCAATTAGGGCAGTTGTTTAGTTTATATTATATTCCTTTTAATGTTACACACTGCCTAGCCAGTATAGTAGTTAGTAGTTGTTGCTTTCCAATTAGTTTTTCAGAAATCTATTATTTTGTGGACTACTACCAGTTTTGCACACTGTATACCACAGGCTCGCAGTAAATGTGCATTCGTTCAGTGCATTCCTGTACGAGAAAGATTTAGGGTGCAAATAACTCAGAGCTCCAACAGGATCTGTACTATGGAAGGCTTTCACAAGACAGCCCACCTTCTTCACACTCTGAAAGAAACAGCCAGATTCACCAGGATGCTCTGCTTCTCAGCCTCATCTGTCTATTCCCGGTGCACAGAACTACTCTCGCCCCCACCCCCCACCTGCTCAAAGCAATCTCGTCTTTGGCCCTTCCCATCTGTTTGCTTTACCTAGACACTCTTTCCCGGTAGTATCAATTTATTCCTGTCGCACTTAGATGTCATCTCAAGAAAGCCTTCCCAACCCCCTCGCCGGCACCCCTCCTACCACACTGTATTTAAATGGTTTGTCTTCTTCAATAGTCTGAATTCTGGGAAGGCAATGTCCATTCACTGCTACATCCCCGCACCTACTATGGTCCTAACATTGTGCTTTCTCAATAAATATTTCCTGATTGAATTTGTGTCGCTGGAGTTTTAGTGAACAGTACACTTCAATCACTATATATATATATGTTCCACTTGGACTGTACACTCCGGATGCATTTTTGACCCGTGATGCTGACGGTCCTTTGACCCAGGCCGGCAATAGAAATCCATTGGTCGGAGTAATCTCAGAACCACCGCCGACATCGCGTGTTGTCGAAGGGCGTGGGTTTGTAAGTACACATCTATGAGAACTGCTTAGAGAGGGCCTTTCGGGGCCACCGGGATCCCCAGAAAAGAAGAGTCCTCTCATCCCGACCTCGTGCAGAGCTCTCCACGCACTGCCTCCTCCGGCGCGCCAAGCCGCTAGTCCCGCCAGTCCCTTGGCTCCACCCACCTGGCGCGCCGGGTTACTCGGCCCGAGCCGCCCCAGCGCGCGCCGCGCCCTAAGCCCCGCCCCCGGGCGCGGGCGCGCTCCCCCGCCCGGCTCTGCCTAAGCAGTTCCGTTAGTAGCGGGAGGAAAAACCGTCCTTCGCTCCCCGCCTCTCCACTCCCAACGCTTTACTCTCTACTCCCCCTGCGACCACTACACAGCCAGCTACGGCGGCCCCTGAAGTACAAATATCCCGCGGGCCCTTGGCGTATCCTGATAGGCTTTGGTCTTCTTATTTCATCTGGTCCGAAGGCCCTGCGTCCAATTTTTGTCAGGAATTCGAGCTCGCGAGTTTCTTCCGGCGGCAGGAACTCCGGCGCTCTTCGCGGAAATAAAAGTTGTTTTTTCCTTTTTTTTTTTTTTTTTTTTTTGCCGCTGTGGCCGTCCGCATTCCTTCCCTCCCACCTCGCGGAATTGTGGCGGGAGGGGGAGGAGGAAGTCAGAGCGCCTGCGCGGAGAGGCCGCTTTCCATCCGGGTCCCTGTCCGTGCGGTGCAGCAGGTCGGTAGGCGGGAAATGGCGACTGGCTGAAGGAGCTGGTTCTGTTGCTACTGCGGGCTAAGCGGGGAAGACACCACACGTTGCGCAGTCGGGACCATCGCTGGAGCCTGAAGACACTTCTCTGTCGTCACAGTTAGGTAATCCCCCTCGTTCCGACAGTGCCGCCGCTTCCAACCCGAGTCCTCCTCCTCTTCCAGGGCCGTCTGCCGGGATCTCCTCCCCTTCTCCAGCGGGTTCTCCAGCGGCTCCCGCGCCTGGGTAGGCACGCACTGTGGGCGCCTCATGCGTCCGCTGCGCGGGGCCGCTCTCCTCCGGACTTGCCCCCGGGAACAGAAAGGGAGCTCACTTCCCGCCAGCTTCGGCTCCCGGGCTGCGCGGCCTGTGTTGTGATTTCTGGGATTAGATTTCACTTTGCTACCCACCCCCACCCCGACCTCACGTTCCTAGTTCCAAGTCCTGGGGTCCCTCCGGATGACCGGGTTGAATCAGCTTTTCTAATCTTGGCCCACCTGATGTTTTCGATATTTAATTGTTTCTAGGAGGGTGCTTTTCAGGGGGGCGTTGCTCTAGCTCAGTTTTTATAAACACCTTTTGAGGGTCTGGAAGAAGAGCGCGCACTAAGTTCTGTTTGTCCTCTGTGCTGTTAAAATGTTGAGTTGACATGGTTACTTTTTTTCAAATCAAGAGTGTTAGTAAAGAACGGCCCATGTGGAAGGCCCCTGGTTCCTTCAGTGGTCAGTGAGGGGTGAATCTTACCGGCCGTAGTAGTCTACGCGTTCTTTGGGTGTTAAATGCCAGTATGGATGTTTACTTCTGCATTCATGACTAGAGTTCTGTGGTAAATAATTGTGTAAGTAAATCCTATTTACTTCTGATGCTGGTGGCGGCTGGATGTGTGAATGATGTTAAACACTTAGAATTAGCATACCTTAGGGAAATCTAAAGTGATACTGCTTACAAATTGCTCTAAGATCCTGAAATGAAATGTACTTACAGTAGATGTTCCTCCAAGGCAGGGATTTATCTTCCTAATGCTAATAAAACAATACCAAGATTACTGCTCAATATGGGCATGCAGATTAATGACTTAAAATTTAAGTCTTAAATGGCAGACTTATCTTCATAATTTTCAGATGGTAGATATCTTTATACACTGTCTTTCCATTCTTTTGCAACATAAATTTTCGGTTTTTTTGTCCAGCTATTAAAGCAAGGAAATGGCTAGTTAAAGCGCGTTTTATTCCCCCTTTATTTTTTACATTGTAGACTAGTTCTTCATAAAGAGGCTGTTGGTATTTTTCAGAATTTGTTTTTCTATCTTGTTAAATTTGGGGCCTTTATAGTTAATTTTTTTAAACTAGTCAAATTAAGTTTTAAAATGTGGTTCTTATCATTTGATGTTTATAACTCAGAGGCTTTCTGCTCGCTAGGTCCAGATTAGGCTTCACTATTGTTAATATATTAGAACTAAATTTCAATAATAAACAGGAACGCACTAACATTAAATTCCTCATTTGGTAGATTCTCCACCCAAGGTCATAAAGAAAGTCAAGGCAAAATGTAGCTCTTACTTGAAGCATCCTTTTAGGATTGAGTTGCACTTCGTACTTACCTTCTAGGACCAAAAGAGTGGGAAGTGGAGGTGAGGGCATATGTTGGATACTTGCTGAGCCAATTTGTTTTTAAAAAAAATAGGGCCAAATGTGTATATAAAATAAATTATTGGTCTAGTGTAGGCTTTACCTGTACTTTAATGACTTTTTTTGGGTAGTTTATAAAGCATTGATGTTTTTAATAAGATTTGGTTTACAGCTAGCTGAGTGAACATTGTATGTAAATTTTGTCTTCAAGAATTCTCCAAAATTGTTTCAATTCTACATTCATTTAATACATGCACTCTTCTAATACTCTGATAGGATGTAAAAGCTATAAAATTGTATAGTCCTTAACTTTGTGAACTTGTAGCTATTTAGAAATCCTGAATAGGATTACAGGGGAAAAAATGGGATTGTATGGTTTTATAATATTTTAGTCTACATAGAGCTAGTAATGTTATTCTTTTTCCACTGTCCAGAAATTAAGAATTGGGGAAATTGTATTCCATATTTAAAATTTCTGGTCAGTTGATTTCTTTACAAGAGTATTATATAACAGAATCCTTTCAATTCTAGTTTAAAAAAACTTGGACCTGTTGTTAAGAAAGTTTCTAGACTAACTGTAGAATTAATTGCAGATTGAATAAAATGGTATAAATTATCTCAGTCATAGGCAGTGCTTTGGATTAATGTGATAAAGAATAAAGTGGTCTGTTACAATTCAAAATAAATGCTGCTATGTAATTATATTTGTAATTTACCAAATTGTTATGAAAGCATAAAGTGAAAACCAAATAGCAAATGTGCTGAGAGGATCTCATATATGGTGTGCTCTAGGTAATTTAGAGTAGGTTAAAAAGTTATCTGACCATTTTCACTGGATTGCTAGAAGGGATAATTTGCTCTGCTTTGAGGCTGAGAAGATTCAACATATAGGGGATTTATTATAAAACCATGCAATTGTAGTTTTAGTCTCCACTTACTTGACATTTGCATGAGACATATATCTAGCCAGGCATATGTTCATTACTAATTATATGACTACATTAGTTTTTAATTTAAACTAGATTATGTTGTAATTGGATGTACATTACTAATAAGTACAGTAGTGGTTGACTGAAGTATAATTTGAGAATTGCCTGTAGCAAACTTTATTTGTGTCTCTCCTGTGACACATTTTTTTCTAAAATAATTCTGTTTAAAAATCACCAATTTCTGGGAAAAGAAACTTTAAAATACTGTCTTTTATCAACAACATTGGCACAGATTAGTTTATCAAGCAAACTTGCTGTAGTTTACAAACCAGTGAGGTTTCAGAGTCAGTGGAATATAGAAAAGTAAAACTTAAATTATTTTATTTTATTTGTTGTTGTGGGGGGTTTTTGTTGGTTTTGGGTTTTTTTTGTGGTTTTTTTTAGAGAGAAGAATGGAAAGAGAGAAATATCAATTGGTTGCCTCCTGCATGCTCCCTCAACTGGGCATTGAACCTGAAACCTGGGTATGTGTTCTGACCAGGAATTGAACCCGCCACCTTTTGGTGTACTGGACAATGCTCCAACCAACTGAGCCACACTGGCCAGGCCTAGAAGTAAACTTTTATGCAATGTCTGTGATTAGGAGAGGTGTAGCATATAGGAAGATTGTCTAGGAGATAAAGGCATGGTGGGGGTAGAATGATAGTTTGAAGCTTGGGCCTCTTGGGGTCCTTTGTAAATCGGACAGTAATGATGGGTGAGACTGTGGTCCCAAGAGGAATCGTGGGACCTTAAGGACAAATATGGCTTATAGGTTTGGCCAGCCCTTTTGTTTATTTATCTCAACTGTAGTTCCCCCAGTTAGTATGGTAATATAAGATCACAGGCCAATTGACTATATTACTGGTCCCATGTTTTATGGTATTCATAGGTTTTCTTGTATTTATCTCTTCAAGAGATTGTAGAAAAGGAAATATGTCTACATTAAACATGAATCATCAGCAGTCATTTGAGTTGAGGTTCTAGCAATCAGGTTTTCATAAGCTATAATACTTCTAGGACAATGTATTTACTACTTCGATTAAAGAAGCACAAAACTGTACTGTGGAAAGATGCTTGAGTATTTTGTAAATAATTGGGATTAATATTTAGTAATAGTGGTTTGTATAGTTTAGGAATAATGTTTTCTTTCTTTGGTCTAAGTACTTCTATATTGAGAAGTTGTATGGGAACTAAAAAAGCAGAGACATTGCAAAAATCAGAAGGAGAAGATTAAAACCTTATTGACAGCATAACCTGATATTTTAAGTTTCTCATGTTGACCAGTTAAAGTGATTTTAAATAGGAATTTAAAAGTACTTGTTAAATAAAAATATCCAGAACACATAAATATCTTTTTAGTTGAGAATAAAACTGATTTGTTTTAGTGATAATTATTTTCTTCCTGGTATTTCCTAAATATATATGATTATCCTGTTGAATTGAAAATGAGTAACCTCTCACTGACTTTACAAGTACCTGCTTTAGTGTATTTTTGTTAAATAAGATAATTATATAGTCCTTTAATTTTCTGATATAATTAATAAAAATTATTTGAAAAATATTCACAATCCCATTTCAAACAACCATGCATTTTTTCCTCATCGAACGTATCCGTTTTTATATTTTTATTTAGTAGTAGCAAACTAAAAGGCACTTCTGTTAGAGAATTATGATTATACCTCATTTTTGACTAGTAATTTAAAAATTCACTCTTCATAGATCTTATCTTCAGTTTATCTCAATCATAATTAGTTTTTTCCTTGGTGTAGTGGTAAGGATAGTGGGAAATTATTTCAGATACTCAGTGCAAATTTATTTTGGACAAAGGCCTTGATTTTTTCCCCATAATTTTAAGATTATTTTAAGTTCATAACTTTTTCTGTTTTTGTCAATATTTCATTGGTTCTTTTCTTACTGACAAATTAATGTGTTCTGAGAGTTTCAGATTTTTACCTGCCTGAGAGAGTATGTTTAGTATAAAATTAATTTTCTTTAAATATAAGTTTTTGTCAAAAGAGTATAAATAATTAGTTGTTTCTTGTGCTATTCTGGTGAGAACTACTTAAATAACAAGCACTTTTAGGAAAACTGCTGAAATTAAGTTCAGTTTTTTTGTTCTTCAACTTGTCTTTGTTAATGTATCCAATAAGTACATTGTAACTTGTATGTATACAGGTAACCCCAGTAAGTTAAAGTATACATGTTGGAATATGTATTTTTTATATACATATAAAAAGGATAGTAACAAGATGAAAAATGGTAGAATGACAGTTTCTTAGGTGCTTTTTGAGAGGAAAAAAGTTTCTCATGAGTATTTTGGTACTCAGTCCTTATAAAATCATAACTATATTTTTTCTAATATAACAGCATGTTATAAAGTTTTATTGGTGTGAGGATCATACTATGTAATAGAATGCTCTTTTTACAAGTTGTTTAAGTTATATTTACTAGAGGTAGTTAAACTCCAAATTACTTTCTTGTAAAGCTTAGGTTAAGGAAATACAAGTAAGTATGTCCTCAGCATAAGGCCGAATTCTCATTCTGTCCCTAACAAATAATGATTTTGCCCTAATGGTATTTCTGCTGAGGACATATAAGGTATTAAGTTGGGGTACTAATAGTAGCATTTTAAAACATATATCTGAATAACTGTGCCTTAAGTATTTTCATTGATCAACAAACTGAATAATGCCATTTTTATGGAGTGTTTAGTCATCAGTACTCTTAACAGCACACATATTTTGTTTCTATAGAGAAAACTGATTGATCATGGTTTTACAAAATACTCTTTTTTTCCTGTTCATTGACAAAAACCTTCCGAGGGAGAAAAACTCTCCATTATTTTAACTCTTTTGGCAAATGTTTTTGCTTATAAGTTTATTACATTTAATAGTTTCTGAAGAATTTTATGATATCTATATATATATACCAGTAAAAGCCTAATATGCAGTGTCCCTTTGGGAGTTTGACCTATAGGGTGCTGATCATCAGGGGGTGGTGCAGAACAAAGGAAGGTCCTGGCCAGCAGCCACTAAGGACCCTACCCATTCAATAATTTTGTGCACTGGGCTTATAGTTAGTTAATAAAAAATGGAGAAAGTCATGTATCTCAAATAACTATGAACCCCAAAAGACCACTTGTCATTACCACACACTTTGTTGGAAAGTGTTCAATGAAGAGGCTTGGAGTTGATGCTTTATATAAAACTGCTCTATTTATTCCTTCTGCCCTAGTTGATTTTTTTTTTAATCCTCACCCGAGGATATGTTTTTCATTGATACTAGAGAGAGAGGAAGGGAGAGGAGGAGAAAGGGAGGGAGAAACAGTGATATGAGAGAAACACTGATCATTGCCTCTTGTGTCTGCCCCGAACTGGAATCGAACCCACAGCCTTTTGGTATACAGGACAATGCTCTAACCAGTTGAGCCACATTGGTCAGGGCCCTAGTTGACTTTTGACTTTTATTACGTGAAAAGTGAGAGTGGCAGAGAAACCTCTGAATATTAATAAGGTAATATTAAGGTAATAAGGCTTAAGGAAGTAGTAGAGAGTAAAAGTGGTCAGTTACAATGCTTGAAGCTATTGATTTCAAATTAGTCAAGCTAGAAATATAGACAGTGAAAATGGATGCTGACACTTTTGAAAATGTCATTTGGTGTCAATGATTTTTAGATTTTTTTCATGAATATAAATTTTAACAAATTTAGTAGTTATACCATTTGTGATAGAGTATAAATTAACAAACCCATAGAAATTTAGAGCTAGAGAGACCGAAGAGGTCATCTAGTCCAGCAATGCCTTTGTTTTATTAATGATGAACCATTCTGAAGATTTTGTAACTACTGTAGTAAATTTTGTCTTAATTAGTATGCTTTAGGATGAGTTGTGTATGATAGAAGGATGAAAGCAGCTCAGATTAATTAATGACTCACCTCTCATTTTGACAACTCTTTTTTTAGGTAAAATTTACATGTGGTGAAATTCACAAATCTGATGTCCAGTAACTTTTTTGCTGTTGAGGAAGTGAAGTACTAGAATGTTTGAATGACTTAATCAGTGTCACAGCTAACTAATGATAAAGTATGATTTCTGATCTTTTCATGATTTTATTTTTATTATCCACCTTTGTTGGCCTCTTATCCCTACCTTCAGCAAACTTTTGATTGTAAGAATGTACATTGGGTTAGTCCTAGGTAATTTGTTAAGAATCCTTCACATACAATGTGCTATTTTGTGTGTTTTTTTAAACAGAAATTTATACAATCAAGAAAGATCTCAATAGCAAATTATCAACTAATTTTTGCTTGCATCATTATTATAATCTTATGAGATAATTTGCTACCATAATTGTTTGCCTAAAATGTTGTTTGGGATCAGGGATTTTTAAAGAAGAAGGAAATGTTATGAGAAAGGAATGTTTTTAGTTTATTTATTGGCCCCTTTTTGTGAGCAAGACAGTTTCTCGGGAGCGGGCCTAAGCCAGCAGTCGGACATCTCCTGATGCAGAGGGTGCAGGTCAGGCTGAGGGACACCCTTCCCCCCACCAGTGCATGAATTTCATGCACTAGGCCTTGAAGTACATTCATCTTGTGCAGCCATTAACACTATCCACTGCCAGAACTTTTTCATCTTCCCAAACTGAGACTCCATATCTATTAAACAGTAACCCTCTTTCCCCTTCTTTCCTGGCAGCCACCATTTTGCTTTGTTTTGTCTCTAATGAATTTGACTATTTTAGGTACTTCATATAAATGAAGTATAATATTTGTTCTTTTGTGACACTTACTTTACTTAGCTAGCATAGTGTCCTCAAGATTTATTCATGTTGTAGTATTTTCCAGAATTTCCTTTATTTTTATTTTTTTATTTTAGAGAAATGAAGGGCAGGGGAGAGAGGTGGGGGGGAGGGAGAGGGAGAGAGGAGAAACATCAGTTTGTTGTTTTGTTGCTCTACGCATTCATTCGTTGATTTTTGTATGTGCCCTGACTAGAGATGGAACTTAAAACTGTGGTGCATCTGATGACACTCACCCTCTGAGCTACCTACCTAGCAAGGGCCCAGAATTTCCTTTTTAAGGCTGAATAATATTTCACCTTGTATATATACTATATTTTGTTTATGTACTTGTTTGCATGTGTGGGTTTTTTTTAATGCGCCTTTAAAAAAAATCTTTACTGATTTTAGAGAGAAGAAGGGAGAGGGATGGAGAGAAACGTCAATTGGCTGCCTCCTGCATGCCCCCTATTGGGGATTGAGCCCACAACCTTGGCATTTGCCCTGACTGGGAATAGAACTGGTGAGCTCATATTGTATGGGTGTTGGCGCTCAACCATTGAGCCACACCAGCTGGGCTGTCCCATTTATTTGTTGATTGACACTTCTGTGAGTAATGCTGCTATGGATGTAGTTATATAAATATCTGTTCAAGTCCCTGCTTTCAGTTATTTGGAGTATATACATAGTAGAATTACTAGATCATATGGTAATTCTATGTTTAATTTTTGTGAGGAACTGCCATAGTATTTTTTTAAGAGAATTTTTATGAGAGTTTATTTAAGCCAAACTGACAAAATATGTCAGAGAGCAAGATCTCAAATACTCCTGCCATGGTATTATTCACAGTGGCTGCACCATTTCATTCCCATCAGCAATGCACAAGGATTCCAATTTCTGCATATCCTCACCAGCGCTTATTTTCTGTTTTTGCTTGTTTCTTTTTTTAAAAAAGAAATTTTATTTTTTGTTTTCTTGTTTTTTGATAAGAGTCATTTTGGTGAGTGAAAAGAGGAATCTTATTGTAGTTTTGATTTGCATTTTCCTTAATGGTTAAGTGATGTTGAGCATTTCTTCATTACTTATTGACCATTTATATGTCTTCTTTTGAGAAATGTTCTTTGCCCATATTTGATTTGAGTTTTTT
>PVJC01053171.1:0-10906 GCA_004026665.1 Murina feae | reverse complement strand
AGAAAACAGAATGCACTGGCATATTTCAAAATTGTTTTATTTTCTCTTCCACTTGCTGGAAGCATGTGGTGATTTCTCTCCAATATTTACTGTGAGGATGTTTCTGACTCTCTATCCCTCTCACTTCTGGAAGTAAAACAAAAATGTGGGAGCTCCCCTATGACTGGGTCCTCTGGAGTTTTTAACTCTTAGTTATCCACACTGAACCTCCAGCTCAGATTACCATACTTGTAATTCATCAATTATAATTCAGGCTTTCCTACCCTGGCACTAGTTCTGATGGAGGTTTCTCCCCATGGGTTTCTGTTTCACTAAGTTCTGATTCTCCATATACACTTACCTGTCTCTCCAGTTTGGGAAGCAGCAGTTTGCTTTGTGGCTTTACTTCTCCAACAAATCTAAGAAGAGTGTTGATTTATTTATATACCTAAAACCTTCTGGCTCCTTTTTTTTAATCTTTAGTGTTCATATTATTACAGTTGTTTCTCTTTTTCCCCCCATAGCTCCCCTCCTCCCAGTTCCCACCCCATCCACTGCCCTTATCCCCCCCGCCACTGTTCTCATCCATAGGTGTACGATTTTTGTCCAGTCTCTTCCCACACCCCAAACACTCCTTTCCCCCTGTAAATTGTCGTTCCACTCCCTTTCTATGCCCCTGATTCTATTCTATTCACCAGTTTATTATGTTCATCAGATTTTTTTTATTCACTTGATTTTTAGGTTTACTTATTGATAGATATATGTATTTGTTGTTCATAATTTTTATCTTTACTTTCTCTTTCTTCATCCTCTTCTCAAAGGATACCTTTCAGCATTTCATATAATACTGGTTGGGTGGTGATGAACTCTCTTAGCTTTTTCTTGTCTGTGAAGCTCTTTGTCTGACCTTCAATAGTGAATGATAGCTTTGCTGAGTAAAGTAATCTTGGTTGTAGGTTCTTGCTTCATCGTTTTGAATATTTCTTACCACTCCTTTCTGGCCTGCAAAGTTTCTGTTGAGAAATCAGCTGACAGTCGTATGGGTGCCCCCTTGTCAGTAACTGACTGCTTTTCTCTTGCTGCTTTTAAGATTCTCTCTTTGTCTTTTGCCCTTGGCATTTTAATTATGATGTGTCTTGGTGTGGTCCTCCATGGATTCCTTTTGTTTGGGGTTCTCTGCACTTCCTGGACTTGCAAGTCCATTTCTTTCACCAGGTAGGGGAAGTTTTTTGTCATTATTTCTTCAAATAGGTTTTCAATATCTTGCTCTCTCTCTTCTTCTGGCACCCCTATAATTCTGATGTTGGTATGTTTGAAGTTGTCCCAGAGGCTCCTTACACTATCTTCATATTTTTGGATTCTTTTTTCTTTTGGCTTTTCTGGCTGGGTGGGTTTTGCTTCTTCATATTTCATATCTTTGACTTGATTCTTGCGACCCTCTAGTCTGCTGTTGGATCTCTGTATATTATTCTTTATTTCAGTCAGTGTATACTTAATTTCTAGTTGGTCCTTTTTCATATCCTCAAGGATCTCACTAAATTTATCGGCAGTCTCTAGAATATTCTTGAAAAGTCTTATAACCGTGGTTTTGAACTCTATATCCAGTTGTTTGCTTTCCTCCATTTCTGTCATTTGTGACCTGTTTCTTTGTCTCCACATTTTGACTGCTTCCCTGCATTGACAGAGTGGCTTTATTCATCTGTGTCTATGGTGGGAGAACTTCTATGCTGGGGACACCCTTATGGGGCAAGACTTGCTTCAGTGGGGCTTTGGTGCCCACTAAGTCTGCCCCCCTGAGTGCATCCCTTATGAGTCTGAGGAGTTGTAGACTGAGTGGTCCCGCTCTGATCACTGGGTACACAAACTCTTGGAACTCCAAGGAGGTGCTATTTTAGCTTCTGCGTGGGGCTTCCCAGCCTTTTATATGCAAAAGCCTCTGCCCACATCTTGGGTGGGGCAGGGTCTTGGGGTGTCTACAGGGTGGAGCAACCAGTTATGGCTGATTCTCGGCCCTGCCCTAAGAGGCACCAGGTCTCACGCTGCTCTGGAGTTCCTCCCAGTGCCAGACAGTGCCAGATGGTGCCAGACAGTCCAGGTCTTCCCTGTATGCATCTGAGTCCCCAGAAACTTGCCTGGAACTGGAGTTCAGAGCTGTCAGGAGCTTGTGCCTCCCTCCGGTATGAAATGCTGCCAGCCGTTTCCATGAGCCCCTTCGCGCGCCTCCGTACCTCTGCACTTTATTTCCGCACCTCTTCTGCATCTCAGTCTCTTTCTAGTTGTAGAATTTCCACTAAGCCAGCCTTCCTGTGGGTCTGGGTGGTGTCCATCTTTTCTTTTCGTTGTGATTTTGAAATAGTTGTGCCCAGCAGCAATTCCAGTATTCACCTATGCCGCCATCTTGGTTTCTCGAGAGTGTTGATTTTTTAGTTAGTTCAGCTTTTTATCTGTTGTTAAGGAAGAGTGGCAACATCTAAGTCACAGTTATTTGTTTTATCCTGCATAAGTATAGTTCTTTGTCCATTCATTCATTTCCTATGGTAAAGTGATGAATAGATGTTTTTATTTTGTTTTTATTTTTGAGGGTTTTTTTTTACTTTTTAAAAAATTCTTTTCTGTTTAAAGTTATTACATATGTCTCCTTTTTCCTCCATTGACCCCTCACCGGCCACTCCCAGCACCCGCCCAGCCCCCAGCACATGTCCTCACCCTCCTAGGGTCTGTGTCCATTGGTTATGCTTATATGAATGCATACAAGTCTTTTGGTTGATCTCTTAACCGCACCTCCCTTCCTGTGCCTCCACTCTGAGGTTTAACGGTCTCTGTCTCAGAATCTATTTTTGTTCATCAGTTTGTGTTGTTCATTATATTGCACAAGGGAGTGAGATTATATGATATTTATCTTTCTCTGGCCTATTTCACTTAGCATATTGCTCTCCATGCTGATCCATGCTATTGCGAATGGTAAGATTTCTTTCTTTTTTTATAGCAGCATAGTATTACATTGTGTAGAAGTACCACAGTTTTCTAACTCACTCATCTGTGGATGGGCACTTACGCTGTTTCCAAATTTTAGCTATTGTAAATTGTGCTGATCTGAAAATAGGGGTGCATATGTCCTTTCTGATTGGTGTTTCTGTTTACTTGGTATATATTCCAGAAGTGGATTATTGGGTCAAATGGGAGTTCCATTTTTAATTTTTTGAAGAAACTCCATACTGTTTTCCACAGTGGCTGCACCAGTCTGCATTCCCACTAGCAGTGCAGGAGGGTTCCTTTTTTCCCACATCCTCACCAGCACTTGTCATTTATTGATTTGTTGATTATAGCCATTCTGACAGGTGTGAGATGGTATCTCATTGTCATTTTGATTTGAATTTCTTGGATTAGTAACTTTGAACATGTTTTCATATGTATCTTGGTGTTTATATTATCTTTTGAAAAGTGTCTACTTATGTACTTTGTCCATATTTTGATTGGATCGTTTATATTTCTTTTGTTAAGTTGTATGAGTTCCCTATAAATTTTGGAGATTAGACCCTTATCGGATATAGCATTAGCAAATATGTTCTCCCATGCAGTGAACTTTCCTGTTATTTCATTGATGGTTTCTTCTGCTGCACAGAAGCTTTTTATTTTGATGTAGTCCCAATTGTTTATTGTCTCCTTATTTCCATTGTCCTAGGAGCTGTATCTGTAAAGCTATTGCTATGACATATGTCTGATATTTTGTTGCCTATGGATTCTTCTAAGGACTTTATGGTTTCCCGTCTTATGCTTAAGTCCTTTATCCATTTTGAGTTTATATTTGTGTATGGTGTAAGTTGGTAATTTACTTTCATTTTTTGCATGTATTTCTCCAATTATTCCAACGCCATTTATTTTTTTTTAAAGATACTGTTTTTCTAAACCATGCTTTTCTAGGACTATATCTATGTCTTCTAGCTTGACCAATTTGTTGGAATAGAATTGTTCATGGTATTTGTTTTTACAATACTTTGTATTTTTATGAGACCTGTTATTACTTTCCCACTTTTATTTCTGATTTTTTTTTTTAATTTGGGTCCTCTTTCTTTGCTTCTTGATGAGCCTGGCTAGAGGTTCATCAATCTTGTTTATCCTTTAAAAGAACCAGCTCTTGTTTATATTGATACTTTGTATTTTTTTCAGATTTTTGGTTTTTTGTTTGTTTGTTTGTTTTGTTTTGTTCATCATGTCATTTATTTTCATTCTGTTCTTTATTTCCTTCCTTCTGCTTCCTCTGGGCTTTTCTTGTTGCTCTCTTTCTAATTCTTTATGTTGTAGAGTTAGAATTTTTTATTATTTATTAGCATTTTTTAGCAATTTATTAGCATTTTTCTTATTTTGTATTTTGTTTTGTTTTGTCTTGGGTTTCTTTTTGGGGGGGAGGGGGGAGTTGGTGGTTTTTGTGTTTTGTTTTGTGTGGGTTTTTTTATGTAGGCCTGTAATGCTATGAACTTGCCTCTCAGGCCTGCTTTCACTGTGTCCCATAGGTTTTGGATTGTTGTGTTTTCATTGTCATTTGTTTCCAGGATGTTTCTTATTTCTTCTTTGATCTCTTTGGTAACCCAATCATTGTTTAATAACATGCTATTATCCTCCTAAATGTTTGATTTTTTTGTGTTTATTGTAGTTGATTTCTAATATTTCTCAGATCACTATTGTGATCTGAGAAAATGTTTGATATGGTTTCTATCTTCTTGAATTTGAAGAGACTGCCTATGTCCTAATATGTGGTCTATCTTTGAAAATGTTCCATGTGCACTTGAGAAGAATGTATATTCTGTAGTTATGGGGTGAAGTGTTGTGAATATGTTAATTAAGTCCATCTGATCTAGTGAGTTGTTTAGGATTGCTGTTTGTTGACTTCTCAGTCTAGAAGACTTATCCAGTGATGTCAATGGAATATTAAAGTCCCCTACTATGATTGTATTCCTGTCTATTTGTCTCTTAATATCTTCCTGAAGTTTTTTATGTATTTGGGTGCTCCTGCGTTGGGTGCATATATGTTTACAGTGTCATATCCTCTTGTTATATTCATCCTTTTAATATTGTAAAATGACCTTCCTTATCTATGTTATGGCCTTCACTTTGAGGTATATTTTACCAGACACAAATATTTTTACCCCAGCTTTTTTTCATTTCCATTTGCCTGAAAAATTTTTTTTATCCCTTCACTTTTATTCTATGTGAGTCCCTTGTTCTGCAGTGGATCTCTTATAGACAGCATATATGTGGGTCATGTTTTCTTATCCATTCAGCCACCCAATGTATTTTTATTGGATCATTTAATCCATTTACATTTAAGGTTATTCTTGAAATGTACTTGTTTGTAGCCATTTTTATTCTTTATACCAGTGTTCCTTCTTCTTCCTATTTCTTCTTTTTACAGCAGTCCCTTTAGAATTTCTTTCATTGCTGGCTTGGTAGTGATAAACTCTCTTAGCCTTTTGTTTGTTTGTGAAGCTCCTGATTTCCCCTTCAATTTTGAATGATAGCCTTGCTGGGTACAGTATTATTGGATTCAGTCCCTTGCTTTGCATCACTTTGTATACTTCATTAAATTCTCTTCTGGCCTGATGTGTTTCTATTGATAAATCATTTGATAATCTAATGGGAGATCCCTTGTAGGTAACTCACTGTCTCTCTCTTGCAGCCTTTATGATTCTCTGTTGTTAATGTTTGCCACTGTAATTACAACATGTCTTGGTGTGGGTTCTTTTGCGTTCAACTGATTTTAGACTCTGTGCTTGTAAGACTTTTTTCTTCCCCAAATCAGCAAAGTTTTCTGACATTATTTCTTCAAATAGGTTTTCTAGTCCTTGCTGCTCTTCTTGTCCTTCTGGCACCCCTATTATACAGATGTTGCTTCATTTCATGTTGTCCCAAAGCTCCCTTAAGCTCTCTTTTTACTTTCTATTTTTTTTCTCCAATTACTCTTCAGATTGAATGTGTTTTTCTTCCCTGTCTTCTAACTCACTAATTTGGTCTTTCACTTATTCTAGTCTACTGTTGAAGCCTTCTGTTATGTTTTTTTATTGTAGCTATATCATTCTTGATTTCCTCTTGATTCTTACAAAGGTTGTTGATTTTCTTATCAAACTGGTTTAGGAACTGTATGACCCTTACTCTGAATTCTTTTTCTGACATATTCCATGCCTCCATTTCATTTAGTTCCTTTTTCTGGCAATTCTTCCTTTTCTTTCCTTTGGGGATTATTTATTTGTCTCCCCCTATTCACTGTTTCTTTCTGGCCCTGGGCTCCCTGTTGTGGTATGAGGTGCTGAAGCCTCTAGAAGTTTAATGATCTGGGACTTGCTAGACTGTAGGCTGGCTTGCCTTGAGTCTCATTTCTTTATTGTCTCTGCTCTGAGTTGTATCCCCTTCTCCCCAGTTCTGGTCCCTCAGTTGTCCACTTAACATTCTCAGGAGTGTGTGCATAGTTCCTCTCATGTGTGCGACTCCCTGTGAGGGCCCAGAGTCCTCTGGCATGCAATTCACTCTGCGGCCCCAGTACTCAAGGCAGGGTGGCAACCTAAGTCCTTCTGGCAGCACACATGCAGTGTGGTCCTGGGACCTGTTATTGGCCATACCAGGTCGCACCAGCAGCTCTGACTTGGGCTGGGGGTAAGATAAGTACCATGTGACAGCTCTATCCATGCCATTGGGCAGAGCCCATAGTGTGCTTAGCAGTAGGGGCATGCACTCAAAGTTTCACCACGGGATCCAGGTGCCAAGTCACGCTGTGCCTGAAGCTGAAGCAGTCGGTTTGGCAGGAAGGGCACATACTCCCAGACTCACCAAGGGGTCCAAGCCCTAAGTCTTGTGGGTCCTGTGGCTGAAGTGGCAGGCTTGCAGGAGGGGCACACTCCAAGACTCACTGAAGGGTCAAGTTGCTGAGTTTTGTGGCTCTAGTAGTGGGCTTGGTGGAAGGAGAGTGCACTCTGGTACTCACCAAAGGGTCCAGTTGCCAAGTCGTGTGGGGCCTGTGGCTGAAGCAGCAGGCTTGGCAGGAGGGGAACACACTCTGGGGCTCACAGGAGCCTTCAGATGGGGAGGCTGAAGTCCTGGAGTCTGTGGGTCTGCAGAAGAGGTAGCAGGTCTTTAGCCAGAGTGATTATAGGGTCCAGGATGGTGTCTGAGGCCAATCTGGGTGGTAGTGAAGCTGGGCTGCTAGTCACAGAATCTCTCCCCTTCCAGATGGCATGGTTTCTGAGCCAGAGCTGGCCACCCCAGGAGTGATTGCCAGATGTTTGTTTTTTAAAGGAAAGTGACACACAACAATAAAGATGAAAATCACACCCAATTTTTTAGATGATGTTTTATTTTTTGAACATATTTTCCTGTTATTATAAATTTATACTAAGTAAATAATGATGGCATCAACTGGCATTCTTTGTGTGTTTTAATCACATTTTTCTAAAAGCAACTGCCAAAAGAACTTCCTAACAAACACCACTTAACTACTTAAATGAGTCTACTTCTTATATAATGATAGCTTATTTAGATATTGCTCTTCATTCCATTTTATTCTCTATCCTATTGCCATTAACAATAATGAGATTTCCACACTTTTTCTGAAAAAAAACCACAATACATTCTTTGAGCAATTGTTTGTCTGCTTAATCTTATTGTAGAAAATGGAACATGTCTTCAGAATCATGTTTAATAACTATAGCCTTACTCAAAGCCTTCAATCTGATTTGAGTCACATCTGATTTGAGCTTTATTTATGGCCCTTATCATACTGTACTGTAATTGACTCTTCACTTTTCTGTCTCCAAACTAGATTTAGACATTCTCAAGGGCAAAGGTCATGTCTTACTCATCTCTGTATCTTCACATGTTAAGCACTATGCCTTAGCACAGTGTTGACAGAGGAAATATTTCTTGTACTAGGATGTACTTCCTCTTACTCTCAGTTCACTTATTGCCAAATAGTCATTCACTCACTCACTAATTGAATACATATTCATTGTTAATAATGCTCCCCTCTCTAAATATGAAAGAGAATTATTCAAGTACAACTTTTTCTGTGTAACCTTTTAAAGAAATGGGTTTCATTCAATAACAAAAATATTTATTGTGTATATAATATATGCCAAAAAATGATGCTATGTACTGAACCAACATTGATTTAAAAAGATGGATTAGGTCTTTGCTCTTCCAATGAAAGAGACAGACATTGAACAGTCATTTAATAACAGGATCAAATGTCTCATCATAGCATAAGCAAACTGTTTATAAATTCCTCATCTGTCTTTCATTGGACTGTTACATCCTTAAGGACAAAAACTCTGTTTATCTGCTTTTCTGGGATTCATCCTATTAATTTCCCAACACTTAGCACAGTGCCTGATACATGGGAAAAGCCCAACTAATGTTAGACAAATAAATTTAAAAATTAAGAAGTGACTGATCCAATTAGTAAATATTATCAATGTTACAATGTGTTAAGACAATCTTCATATCTCCTACTGAGCAGGTCTTGAATTTATAAACAATAGATACAATTTATGGAATCATAATATACTATAGACATGGCCTATAGAATTTAAGCACTCTATCACAAATTATTCTCCTTCCCAGAAAAAGGATAAGCATTGATTTAAAAAATAAGTTCAAAGAGAGAAACAAAATGGTGGTGCAGGTAAATGCCACTATGTACTGCCTCCCACAACCTTATTAAAATTACAACTAAAATACAGAACAACCATCATTCAGAGCTGTTTGAAATATGGCTGAATGGAAGTCCTAAAACTGGAGAAGTAAAGAAGAAAGCACATCAAGACTGGTAGGAGGGGCAGAGGCACAGAACAGGCTGGTCAGACACCCACGTGAAGCATTATTTTTAGTCAAGAGGGATATATCCACTGTGGATGCATTCCAGGAGGAGCAAGAGGTCCCAACTCCACACCAGAAACCCAGCCTGGGGTTCCAGATGTGGGGAAAGAAGTTTCAGTAACTTTCAGCTATAAAAATCAGCAGGGATTGTAGCTGAGTGACACTGAGGCTGCTGGAGAGCCAGGAAGTTCCTCTTAAAGGGCCGGTGCACAAACTTACCCAGACTTGCTCACTCTGCGCTCCAGCACCAGGTGGTTTTGGGGAATCCACACACATACAAAGAAGAACTGGATTGTCTGCCATCAAAGTAAGAATTGAGGGTGGCTTTCTCCCAGATATGGTTGATTGCAGGGGTCATTATTCCTATGCTGAGACCTCCCCCACTGCAGAGCTGACTGTCAACAATATCTGAATTTTCATCAGCCTGGCTCATAGTTTGCCCTACCCTGATTATTCCTCAAAACCCCACTCTATCCAATGCGCTGCTCACCCAAGTCATTTGCAGCAGATTTTTCACATGAATGGGCTATCCTGGCTCAGGCTTCAGACTTTCCTAAAATCTCCCAAACAAGCAGCAGCTGATGTCAGCATGCCCCATACCTATCAATAAAAGGCTCAATACAGCTTGGTCTCCCCTTGGCTTGGCACTTCTAAGCCCAACACAAGTAGCAGCCATATACAGATCACTTGGTAACTCCTGCTGGGTTGCTCCAGGCAGTGGCTATTTTGCACCTCCAAGGAGGCCCCAGAGCCATTGCACCCAGTGCACAGCTTCAGAGTACAACTTTACACCTCCAAGAGCAACACACTCAAGAAGCAGATTCAGTAAACACCAAAGCCCCACTAAAGCAAGTCCTGCTCCATAAAGGTGTCTCCTGCACAGCAGTTCTTCCACTGTAGTCAAGCTGTTTCTCACAGCCAATTGGCCTGGATGTTAATTCCTCCCAGTGAATGCAACAGCAACCATGGCTCAACTGCAACAAGACTGTGCACATAGCCCACACAGGAATGCACCTAGAGTGCCCAACTCAGGTAACTTGGCAAGCTGATCCACTGGGCCCTAAGGGACACCTACTATACAAGGCCACTCTACAGATTCCAGGAGACAGAGCAGCTCTACCTAATAAATAGGAACAAACACAGGGAAGCAGCCAAAATGCAGAGAAAAAGAAACATGTCACAAATGAAAGAATAGAATAAATCTTCAGAAAAGGGACTAAATAAAATGGAAGTAAGCAAACTATTGAATACAGAGCTCAAAACAATGATTATAAGATTGCTCAAGGATCTTAATGAGAGCTAAGGACTCAGTGTGAATTTCAAGGGTCTTTGTGAGAATTTCAAAGAATTTCAAGAACCTTGGTGAGATCATCAAAGACATGAAAAAGTACCAGTAAGAAATTAAGCATATACTAACTGAAATAAAGCATGATTTATGGGGATAAACAGTAGAGGATTTTGATAATCAAATCAATGACTTGGCATATGAAAAAGCAATCAAAAGAGAAAAAAAGAAAAAGGAATTCAAAAATATAAAGATAGTGTAAGGAGCATCTAAGACAACTTCAAGTATACCAACATTTGCATTAAGGGGATGCCAAAAGGAGAAGAGATAGAACAAGATATTGAAAACCTATTTGAAGAAATAATTACAGAAAAATTTCTCTACCTACTAAAAGAAATAGGCTTATAACTCTAGGAAGCACATACAGTCCCAAACAAGAGGAACTCAAAGAGTACCACACCAAGACACATCATAATTAAACTGCCAAGGGTTAAAGACAAAGAATCTTAAAAGCAGGAAGAAAAAAGCAGTTAGTTACATACAAGGGAGCACCCATATGACTGTCAGCTGATTTCTCAACAGAAACTTTGCAGGCCAGAAAGGAGTGGCAAGAAATATTCAAAGTGATCAATAGCAAGGACCTACAACCCAGATTACTCTACCCAGCAAAGCTATAATTTAGAATTGAAAGTCAGATAAAGAGCTTCCTAGACAAGAAAAAGCTAAAAGAGTTCATCACCACCAAACCAGTATTACATGACATGTTGAAGGACATCCTTT
>PVJC01053170.1:0-10905 GCA_004026665.1 Murina feae | reverse complement strand
GTATAAGTCTGAGATTTTGTTGCCTTTAAATCCCTCTAGTATTTTTATGGTTTCCCGTCTTACATTTAAGTCCTTTATCCATTTTGAGTTTATTTTTGTGTATGGTGTAAGTTGGTGGTCTAGTTTCATTTTTTTTGCATGTATCTGTCCAATTTTCCCAACACCATTTATTGAAGAGACTGTCTTGACTCCATTGTATGTTCTTGCCTCCTTTGTCAAATATTAATTGAGCATATTGGTTCAGGTCAATTTCTGGGTTCTCTATTCTGTTCCATTGGTTTATATGTCTATTCTTGTGCCAGTACCAGGCAGTTTTGAGCACTGTGGCTTTGTAATTCAGCTTGATATCTGGTATTGAGATCCCACCTATTTTGTTCTTTCTCAGGATCGCTGCAGCTATTCAGGGTCTTTTTTTATTCCAGATGAATTTTTGGAGAGTTTGTTCTAGGTCTGTGAAATATGCCATTGGCATTTTGATGGGGAGTGTGTTGAATTTATAAATTTCTTTGGGTAGTATGGACATTTTAATGATATTGATTCTACCAATCCATGAACATGGGATGTTCTTCCATCTGTTTATGTCTTCCTCTATCTCTTTTTTCAATGTCCTGTAGTTTTCTGAGTAGAGGTCTTTTACCTCTTTAGTTAAGTTTATTCTTAGGTATCTTAATTTTTTTGGTGTGATGGTAAATGGGATTGCTTTTTTAGTCTCTCTTTTTGTAAGTTCACCATTGATGTATAGAAATGTGATAGATTTCTTGGTGTCAATTTTGTATCCTGCTACATTGCCAAATTCATTTATTAAGTCTAATAATTTTTTGATGGAGTCTTTAGGGTTTTTTTATGTATAGTATCATGTCATCTGCGAATAAGGACAGTTTACTTCTTCTTTTCCAATTTGGATGCCTTTTATTTCTTCTTCTTGTCTAATTGCAATGGCTAATACTTCCAGTACTATGTCGAACAGGAGTGGTGAGAGTGGGCATCCCTGTCTTGTTCCTGTTCTAAGGGGAAATGGTTTTAGTTTTTGCCCATTGAGTATGATGTTGGCTGTGGGTGTGTCATATATGGCTTTTATTATGTTGAGGTATGATCCTTCTATTCCCACCTTCCTGAGAGTTTTTATAAGAAATGGGTGTTGTATTTTTTGAAATGCTTTTTCTGCATCAATTGATATGACTATGTGGTTTTTATCTCTCAATTTGTTTATGTGATGTATCACATTTATTGATTTGCAGATATTGTACCATCCTTGCATCCCTGGGATAAATCCCACTTGGTCATGCTGTATGATCTTTCTGATGTATGGCTGGATCTGATTTGCTAGGATTTTGTTGAGGATTTTGGCATCTATGTTCATGAGGGATATTGGCCTGTAATTCTCTTTCATTGTGCTGTCTTTATCTGGTTTTGGTATTAAGGTAATGCTGGCTTCATAGAATGAGCTTGGAAGTGTTTCTTCCTCTTGAATTTTTTGGAATAGTCTGAGGAAGATAGGTTTTAGTTCTTCCTTGAATATTTGGTAAAACTCCCCTGTGAAGCTGTCTGGTCCCGGGCTTTTGTTCGCTGGAAGCTTTTTGATTACTGCTTCAATTTCTTCCATAGTTATTGGCCTATTAAGATTTTTAGATTCTTCCTGATTGAGTTTTGGAAAGTTGTATTTTTCTAGGAATATGTCCATTTCCTCCAGGTTGTCCAATTTGTTGGAATAGAGTTGTTTATAGTATTTTTTTAACAATTCTTTGTATTTCTGTCAGGTCTCTTGTTATTTCTCCTCTTTCATTTCTGATTTTGTTTATTTGTGTCCTCTTTGCTTCTTGGTGAGCTTGGCTAGAGGTTCATCAATCTTGTTTATCCTTTCAAAGAACCAGCTCTTGGTTTTGTTGATCTTTTGTATTGTTTTCTGGGTCTCTATGTCGTTTATCTCTGCTCAGATCTTTATTATTTCCTGTCTTCTGCTTACACTAGGCTTTTCTTATTGCTCTTTTTCTAAATCTGTGAGTTGTTTGTTTAGGTAATTTATTATTGTTTCTTGGTTTTTGCAATAGGCTTGTAGAACTATGAACTTCCCTCTCAAGACTGCTTTCACTGTGTCCCATAGGTTTTGGATTGTTGTGTTTTCATTGTCATTCATTGCCATGATGTCTTTTATTTCTTCTTTGATCATTGTGATAACCCAGTCATTGTTTAATAGCATACTATTTAGTCTCCATATGTTTGATTTTTTTGGATTGTTTTTATTGTAGTTGATTTCCAGTTTTATGCCATTGTGATCTGAGAAGATGCTTGATATGATTTCTATCTTCTTGAATTTGAAGAGATTTTACCTGTGACCCAATATATGCTTTATTTTTGAGAATGAGCCATGTGCACTTGAGAGGAATGTATATTCTGTGGCTTTGGGGTGAAGTGTCCTGAAGATGTCGATTAATTCCATCTAATCTAGCGAGTCATTTAGGAATGATGTTTCTTTGCTGATTTTTTGTTTAGAGGATTTGTCCAATGGTGATAGTGGGGTATTAAAGTCCCCCACTATGATTGTATTGCTGTCAATCTCTCTCTTGATATCCTCCAGAAGATTTTTTATGTATTTGGGTGCTCCTATATTGGGTGCGTATATGTTCACCAGAGTTATTTCTTCTTGTTGGATTGCTCCCTTTAGTATTATGAAGTGCCCTTCCTTGTTTCTTTTTATGTCCTTCACTTTGAGATCTAATTAGTCAGATATAAGTATTACTATCCCAGCTTTTTTTTCATTTCCATTCGCCTGAAAAACCCTTTTCCATCCCTTCACCATAAGTCTGTATGCATCTTTTTTTCTGAGGTGAGTTTCCTGTAGACAGCAGATATATGGGTCATGTTTTCTTATCCACTCAGTTACCCTATGTTTTTTAATTGGGGCATTTAATCCACTTACATTTAAAGTTATTATTGATAGGTAATTGTTTGTCGCCATTTTTATTCTTTATCCCTGTGTTCCTTCTTCGTTTCCTTTTTTTTTCTTTTTCTTTTTACAGCAGACCCTTTAACATTTCTTGTATTGCTGGTTTGGTGGTCCTTTCTTGTCTGTGAAGCTCCTGATTTCACCCTTAATTTTGATTGATAGCCTTGCTGGATACAGTATTCTTGGATTCAGCCCCTTCCTTTGCATGACTTTGTATATTTCATTCCATTCCCTTCTTGCCTGATGTGTTTCTGTTGAGAAATCAGTCACTAGTCTGATGGGGGATCCTTTGTAGGTAACTTTCTGTCTCTCTATGGCTGCTTTTAAAATTCTTACTTTGTTGTTGGTGTTTGCCAATTTAATTATCATGTGCCTTGGCGTTGGTCTTTTGGGGTTCATTGGGACTCTGTAAGCTCCTTGGATTTGTGCGAGTTTTTTCTTTCCTATATCAGGGAAGTTTTCTGTCATTATTTCTTCAAACAAGCTTTCTATTCCTTGCTCAGTTTCCTCTCCTTCTGCAACCCCTATTACATGGATATTGTTTCTTTTCGTGTTATCCCAAAGTTCTCCTAGGCTCTCCTCCTGCTTTTTAAAATTTTTTTCTAGAAGCTGCTCTGCTTGGGTATTTTTTCCTATCTTGTCTTCTAGCTCACTGATGCTGATGCGATCTTCTGCTTCTTCTAGTCTACTGTTGATGCATTCTATTGAGTTCTTCATAGCAGTGATGTTTCTTTTCATTTCTCTTGGTTCTTCATCATTTCCTCTTGGTTCTTACACATATTGTTGAATTTGTCTTCCATTATTTTCAGCCACCTTATGACCATTTCTCTGAATTTCTTCCTGACAGGTTGGTTGCCTCCATTTCGTTTACTTCCTTTTCTGGTGATGCCTGTTTCTCTTTCATATGTGGACTGTTTCTTTGTCTCCCCATGATCTCTCTTCTCTGGGTGTCTGGTTATGTAGTTCTCTCTCTCCTGCATTGATTTAAAGGCACAAAATACCTCACAACAAGGCACAATGCACGAAGTACTGAACACAGATGTAGTCACGATACTAATAACTCCAAATAAAGGTGACCAGTGGAGAAAAGAGAATTAGGGGAAAGAGGAAGCGAAAAAGAAAAAAGGGGAGGGGGGGGAAAGAAAGTGCAAAAACAAAATTGAAAGGAAAAAAGAAAAGAAAAAAAGTAAGAGAGAAAAGAAAGATAATGAAATAAAAGAGGGGAAGAAACTATATGGGGAGAAGATTCTAATACAACAGCCACTAATTTCAATCAATGCCAGCAACAGATACCTAGAGATGAATGTAAACTATAAACAACCACTAATTTCAAGTGAGGTGAGGGAAAACAGAGACAACAAAATAACCAAAAACAAAAAACAAACAAACAAAAAAAACAAAAAGAAAAAGTGAAACAATCTCACAAACAAGGATAAAAAAACAGTATAATCAACAATCAAGCTAACAACAGCCAAGTGACAGAGAGAGAGAGAGAGAGAAAGAAAGAAAAGAGAGAAAAAAATTTTGGATAGTAAAGAAAGAGAAAAGTGAGGTGTGAATGGACTTAGAGCAGGGGATTGGAAATTAGATATATAAGTAGGGTGAAATTTTAAGAGGGGGTAAAAAGAGGGAGTAGGGAAAATCTAAAGCAGGAATAGGGTAAGGGAAACAGGACAACAAAAGGAGAAAAGTGAGGAAGAGAGTGTTGGCATAAAGGTAAGGTTGAGATAGAGTAAAGTGATGGATGCTAAAAGGAGAAATGAAAATAGAATGTAGAACACTAATCCCAAAATAAAATAAAGAGAAAATAAAATTACACTAAAAATTGTAAAATAGTAGTAGTAATAATATTGATTAAAAATAAAAATATAATAATTAAAAAAATAAAATCAAGTGAGGAAAAAAGAAAAAATTAGTTTCTTAAGTAAAAGGTGAAAAAATAAAAATGTACAGTAGTGAGGGCCATACACTTCCTCTACTCTTCAGTTTGACTCTCTTTTTTCTGTGAGGTATTTAGGAGAGGATTCAAGTTCCCTGTGATACACTGCTCCTTCGTGTTGTAAACCACAGTCCTGATTTTAAAGCCGGCAGTATTTATTTGTTTCCCAGACTGCCTTTATTTGTGTTTATAGAAGAGTCAGTTTGTTGTTCAGCCTCTGGGTGGCAGTATTCCTGGATTGACCTCTGGGGCTATCAGTCCTCTCTAGCCAGTATTTAGGCCTTGTTTTCCCTATCGCACTTAATAATGGTTTGGAAGAATGGACTGCCCCAGAGCTGGTTTCTTGGTCTGTTTCTCCCGACTCTGATCCCCAGGTTCCACAAAAAAAAAAACAATTTTCCCCTGCAGTCTCTGTGAGTGACCCCAACTGGGCGATCCTATGTGTTGAGCTCAATAGACAAGAGCAAGGATTTAATGAGAGGAGAAAGAAAAAAAAAAGAGCTCTATTAACTATGTGAGCTCGTAGTCTCTTCCCCACGTCCTCTCTCCCCTGGCGCTAAGCAGCCAGCACACTGACAAAGTCAGAGGCTGCCGCCTCGCACCCAATCCAGCTATGGGCCAATTTTTTCAGAATTCCTTTCTGCCAGCAGCCCTGCGGGTCCCTCTTCCACTCGCAGATTTTGCCGGCCCCAAGGGCCGGGGACTTTGTGGGGCACAGACTTTCCCTGCACATGCGCACGCGTGTGCACACACATACACTCAGTCCTCTTCCACCTGGATTACACACCGCTACTTTATCTCTGCAAAATCTGACCTTTCCATGGAAAGGCACAAGGCTCATCTGAGCCCACCTCTTTGTGGGATCTGGTGTTTCTGGGTTCCTAGATGGTCCCGGGATGCCTCTATTGCAGGATTCCTGGATGTATAGGCTTGTGATAATAGCCACTCTCCCCTTTAAGATGGCGCGGCCTCCTCCACAGAGTCACTGCTCTGGGAGAAATTTTAGCAACAAGTGGTTGCCCTGCAATCTCCAACAGTTGCAGGGCTGCAAACTGTCACTCCCAGCTGAATCTCCTGTGCCAATTTGGGCTGGATGTTACTCGTTTCAGCTGCTCACCTGATCTGCTCTGGGACGAGGTGCAGGACATGTCCGTCTATATGGCTGCCATTTTTTCCCTATTTGCTTTTTTATGTCTCTTAAGTTGGTCTTATCTAATCTAATAAAAGAGCAATATGCAAATTAACCATCACTTGGAGACACCTAAGCCACGCCCACAAACTAAGCCATGCCGACCAGCCAATCAGAGCGACTGCATGCAAATTAACCCACCCAAGATGGCAGAGGCAGCCACAGAGCTGGAACAAGCAGGAGGCTTGCCCTAGCGATGCAGGAAGCTAAGGTTCCTGTCTGCCTAGGCCGGCTGTGATGACAAAGTTTCCGCAACAAAGTTTCAATTATAGAAGATAAATAAACCCCAGAGACCTGCTTCTAGCCTGGGGAACAAGGAAGCGCTGGGAGCTTGGGTTGTCAGGGGCAACCGGACACTGGCTCCAGTTAAAGTAACAAAGTTTCAACTTTAGAAGTTAAATAAATCCCAGATACCAGTTTCCAGCCAGCCTCTCTGCAAATAGCCATCAGCCCCTCACCCAGGCTGGCCAGGAACCACAGTAGGGACCCGAACCCTGAAGGGGCTGCGGGCAGCCTGAAAACAGCCCTCAGCCCCTACCCAGGCTGGCCACACCCCCATGAGGTGAGGATCCCCACTGGTGGGCTTGGCCATCCTGCAAACAGCCATCAGCCCCTCACCCAGGCTGACCAGGCACGCCAGCAGATGGATATCCCCTGAGGGGTCCCAGACTGTGAGAGGGCACAGGCCAGGCTGAGGGAACCCCCTCCCCTGAGTGCACAAATTTTTGTGCACTGGGCCCCTAGTATATATATAAATTCATTTCCAAACCCAAGAACACACATATTTTCTTCCATATTACTAGATATTTTATGCTTTTTTGTCTTATATTTGGGTATATGATTCATTTTAATTTATTTTTTTGTATCAAGTGTGAGGTATGTATCATTTTTTTTCCAAATGCATGTCCAACTTCCCAGGATTGTTTGTTGAAAAGATTGTCCATTTTGTAATAAATTGTGTTTTCATATTTATCAATGTTAATTGAAAATATTTTTGTAGGTATATTTTTGGGGGTTATAGTCTGTTCCATTTATCTATAAATGCTTATTATTTGTCAGTACCATAATACCTTGCCCATCCAATGTGGTCCAGTGATTAAGCATTCACCTATGAACCAGAAAGTCACAGTTCAATTCCTGGTCTGGGCACATGCCCAGGTTACAGCTTGATTCCCAGTGTGGGGTATGCAAGAAGCAGCCAATCAGTGATTCTCTCTCATCATTGATGTTTTTCTTTCTCTGTCTCTCTCCCTTCCTTTCTGAAATCAATAAAAATGTTTTTTAAAAATACCATATTACTTGAGTACTATAGCTTTATAAGTCTTAAAACTGGACATTGTGAGTCCACCAATGTTTTTCTTTTTTAGAATCATTTTGGTTATTTTTGTTCATTTGCCTTTTGAATAAATTTTAGAATCAGCACATTAATATCTACCAAGGAGTACTTGTATCTTACTGGCATAGTGATAAGTCAATAGATAAAGTTGAATAGAATAAATCTTTTTAACAAATATTGAGTCTTCCTATCTGTCAACATGTTATATCTTTCTAGTTATTTAGGTATCCATTTCTTTCATCACTATTCTGTAATTTTTGTTATAGAGATCCTGGACATGTCTTTGTTAGACTTAAACTTAACTGTTTCTTGTTCTCTCTCTGTTGCTTGCTCTCTCTCTCTCTCTCTCTCTCTCTCTCTCTCTCTCTCTCTTATTAATGTGTACACATATATTTAAACATCAAATTTCAGTTGTTTCTTTATTGGCATATAAGAACATCATTTACTTTTGTATATGGACTTTGTAATTGTGTCCTTGCTAAACTCACTTATTAGTCCTAGGAGTTTCTAATAAGCACTGGGATTTTCTACAGATCCATATATATAAAACCCTAATATGCAAATAGACCAAACAGCAGAACAACCGAACAACTGGTTGCTATGCCATGCGCTGACCACCAGGGGCCATGCACAGAACATGGCGGGTGTCGGCAGCAGGCATCAGAGCATGGAACATGGTGGGCTTTCGTTGTGGCAGGATGGTAGAGCAGGTGAGTGGGGTAGCCAGACCAGGCAGAGAGCCGGTCATTGTCATTCAGGCAAACCTCTGGTGGTTACTGAAAATTCTTTGCTCCCGTGTGCCACAGTCCAGCCGGGCATTCACACCCGCTGCCAGTGCAGGAGCCACTGCTCACACCCGTTGCAAGCACCAGTCCTGATTGCCCCTCAGGGCTTCTCCACCTCTGCCTGCTCCTGAGGGGCAATCAGGGCGGCAGCCGCCACTCGCACCCACTGACGGCATTGGCCCCACTCAGACCCACTGCTGGCACCAACCCCAATTGCTCTGCATGATCAGTGTGTGAGAGTGGGACCAATGCCATGAGTGCATGGGAGTGGCAGTGGTGGGACTAGGGCTGCCAGCAGACAGGGGATGGGGAGCCATGGTGGGAGGGGCCAGGCAGGGGCATGGAGGATGGGCCGAGACCCACCTCTGTGCTCACCACAGCCTTGCAGCCCACAGTTCCTTTCAAGGTGCACAAATTCGTGCACTGAGCCCCTAGTATAACTATATCAGAGATTTTTGTGTGCTTCCTTGGCAATCTCTATCCATTTTAGTTCTTTTTCTTGTCTTATTTCACTGTCCAGATCTAGTAATAAATTACCTTTTCATATTTACCAATGTTAGTTGAAGATTTTTTGTATGTCTATTTCTGAAACAGAATCAATAGGAGATAGATATAGAAAGAGATATAGGTATAGATATAGATATAGATATTGATATATGAAATTTATTATATATTGGAATTGGCTCACGTGGTTATTGAGGCCAAGAAGTTAAAAAAACCTACCATCTACAAGCTGGAGAACCCAGCTTGTAAATTGGCCTGGGTCTGAAGGCCTGAGAATCAGAGGCCCAATGGTATAAGTCCTGGTCTGAGTTCAAAAACCTGAGAATGAGGAGTGCCAAAAGGGCAGAAAATGAGTATCTCAGCTCAAGTGGAGAGAACAGATTTGCCCTTCTTTTGTCTTTGTTTTGTTCATGTCCTTAGTGGATTGGGTGATACCCACTTGCATTGATGAGTGCTATTATCTTTACTCAGTTTATTGATTCAAATCCTTATCTCTTCTCATGACATCCTCACAGACACTCTCAGCAATAATGACTTACCAGCTATCTGAATATCCTTTGGTGCAGTCAAGTTGACATATAAAATATATCTTCACCGTCTTCCACTATGATATGGAATAAGAGGGGCAAGAGAGAACTTCTGGGCCACATTTAATCACAGGGAGAAATCATTCAGTCTCTCATCAGTAGGTCAATGTGACCTGTAAAATACTTTTAGGTATACTTTATCAGATTAATGATTTCCTGCTTAATTTTTCTTTCAAATTACTGACAAAAGAGTGGAAGAAGACTCTATGTATAATTGTAGGTTGCTTTCAGATCTGTCAGTACATGTCTTTTATGTTTTGCTGCTTGTTTTTTGGATGTATCCCATTTAGAATTTTTATGTCTTCGGGAAGAATTATTTAATCATTATGCAGTACATCTTCTTATTCAAATGCTATTTTTTTCTGATATTAATATAACTACCACAGCAGAGTGTGTGTGTGTGTGTGTGTGTGTGTGTGTGATTTATTTCTCTCCATCCTTTTATTTTTAGCACATATGAGACCTTAAAGTTGGTATCTGGTGGGTTTCTGTGTTTGCTATATAGTTGGTTTAAAAATATGCCATCTTGCTGGCTGCTTTTCATTTTTTCCTATTTTCTCTTGCTTATTTAATATCTCCAAATGAATGTTTAAAAGACTTTCAAACCCAACATCTAACACTGAATTTCATCATACTCTATCCCATCTCAGTTCATGACAATTCCATTTTTATAGTTGCTCAGGTCAAAATCTCAATATTATGCTTGACCCTTTTCCTCCCTTATATCTCATCTAATCTATTAGGGAATTATGCAGCTCTGCATTCAAAATAGACCCAGAATATGACCCCTTCCTCCACTTGCCAACACTTCTCACCTGAACCACTGTGAGACTCTGCTCACTGGGCTCCTGATTAAGTTCTTATGCTCCTGCAACATAGCTTCAACACAACAGCCAGAGTAACCCTGTAAATTAAGCCCAGTAGAGTAGTAAAGTGATAACTGAGAAGAATGGCTCTTAATGCATTATTCAGGGGAGAAGTGTCATGGATAAAAGAATGGCTGGATTTAATATTCATCTAGTAGAAGTTTCTGGAGAAGAGACTAGAGAAGATGGATGACAGGCAATATTAAAATATAGTTGACTATTATCTTGACTTGATAAAAACCATTTGTTAAGCGGGATAAATAAAACCAGAAGGTGAAAAAAAAATACTTCTAAAGACATCATATTCAAATAACAGGATGGTAAAGACAAAAGTAAAAACTGTAAATAATCAGAAAATAAATAACCTCAGTGGAAATATCATTAAGTGGTTTGTGAATTCTCTGTAGTTCAAAATGGAAATCTGGAGAAATAGAAAACTGTTCTCAAAATGCTGAGAAAAAAAAGAAATCGCTCATTCATTTGATGGAACACATAGTTCGTGATTCAAGTTTACTCATTGCGATTATTTACCTTGCCAGTCTCAGCGACATTTAATGTAGAGGAGCTAAGTATGAAACTGTGTAAGGAGAGGTCTAGACAGCTTTCTCTGCATGTCTGCAGAACCTCTCCATCATGTTTCATTTGGGCAACCAGTGGCTGCTGGTAGAATAGCTTCTTTTCCAAACTTCTACAAGTGGATGGTGACCACAGAAATACCTTCAGCTCAATACAGCTGGTAAATAGAGGCTGTCAGA
>PVJC01053169.1:0-10906 GCA_004026665.1 Murina feae | reverse complement strand
AGCCGCTCTGATTGGCTTGTGGGCGTGGCTATGAGCAGAGGCTCAGCCAGCCTAGGCAGGCAGTTGCAACAGAAGCCTTTGGTTTGCTCTAGCTCCATGGCTGTTGGCTTCCATCTTGGCTGGGTTAATTTGCATACGGCCACTCTGATTGGCTGGTGGTAACGGTCAATTTGCATGTTTCTCTTTTATTATATTAGATACTAATACAAGCCTAGGTGGTCCTCCAGCCCTTGCACTATGTCCTCACATCACAAGATGGCCAGCACACGGTGGCCAGCAGGGGAGGGCAGCTGGAGGCAACCAGGCCAGCAGGGGAGGGCAGTTGGGGTGACCAGGCTGGCAGGGGAGGGCAGTTGGGGGTGACCAGGCCAGCAGGGAAGGGCAGTTGGGATGACCAGGCTGGCAGGGGAGGGCAGTTGGGGGCCTTCAGGCCAGCAGGGGAGCAGTTAGGGGGAGATCAGGCTGGCAGGCAGAAGCACTTTAGGGCAATGAGGCAGGTGAGCAGTTAGGAGCCAGCAGTCCCAGATTGTGAGAGGGATGTCCAACTGCCTGCAGGATCAGGCCTAAACTGGCAGTTGGACATCCCCCAAGGGGTCCCAGATTGGAGAGGGTGCAGGCTGAGCTGAGGAACACACACACCTGCACCGGGCCTCTAATACAGGATAATCCACACATGCAGAGAAAACTAAGTACTGATCACAATTACTAGTTGGGGGTGGGGGGGGAAGGGGAGCGAGGAAAGAATGAAGAGAAAGGGAGAAGGGGGTAGGGAGGAAGAGAGGAAGGAAATCATGGACTTACGTCCCTCATGAACACAGATGCAAAACTGTCGGGAAAATATTAGCAAATGAAGCACTACAGGTGATCCTCGGGTTACATTGGAGATCCGTTCCTACTGCGGTAAGACGATTTTCACCGTAAGTTGGGACCCACCTACATAAGCACCTCTGTCACTCACGTGGAGCACATACATAGCAGTAATGAAGTGAAACAGTAAAAAATTTTAAAGAAAGATAACTTCTGACCTTGTGGTAAATAAATAATAAAAAACAGCACATGTACATACATCAAAATGACGGAACTTTTTTTATATATAAATAAATGGGAGATGGCAACGTAACCATGAAACGATGTACGTCGAGTCTGATGTAACCCATGGACTGCCTGTATATAAAAAAAATTATTTCAGGAATGCAAGGTGATTCAACATTCAAAGCATCAATAAATACAACTCACTATATTAACAGTATAAAGACGAAAAGCCACATGGTCATATTAGTTAGAGAAAAAATATTTGACCAAATTCTCAATTTATAAATACAAAGAGCATCCATAAAACACCTAGAGTTTCATATTACATTTAGTGATAAAATGACAAACACTGTCATAAAATCAGGAACAAAGCAAGAACATCTCTCACCATTTCTATTCAGCATTTTACTGGAGGTCCTAGACAGAACAGTAAGGCAAGAGTCAAAGTCTTGTTCACCAGTTTTCTCTGTTGGTTCTTAGGTGGCACAATGTGTCTGGGAAGGTCTGCATGGCAGTTTTGGAAGCTCAAAGACCTCTCTGGGCCCCTGGGCAGTAGCTGCTGCTGGAGCCACTAGTGCTGCCACTACTGTTGCCACTGCCGCCCTTGGCATTCTCACACCGCTGGAGCAAGCAAGGGGTGTGGGACTCCCTCGTTGTGTAGGGAAATAGGGGAGGGAGGACGGGCCGCTGATGGCAACAGGTGCTGCAGTGCCAATGTGCCATGGCTGGCTCTGGTAGCAGCCCTTGTGCCTCAGCACCTCCCGCCACACCTCCGAGGGCTTTCAACTTCATGCAGGGTGCACCCAGGCCTTTCCAGTGGTGAACCTAAGACTTAAAGATTTTTTTGAAATACGTTTTTATTGATTAACTAGAGGCCTAGGGCACAAAATTGGTGCACGGGGCGGGGGGAGGGGATTGCGGGGGAGTCTCCTCAGCCCAACATGCACCCTCTGTCACATTACAGGACCCCAGCTGCTCCGGGCCTAGGTGCGGGCCTACAGGCTCGGGGTGGCCTAGCTCCGGAGGATGCCTTTCCCAGGGATACAGCTTTTTGGTGCTGGTGTGTGAGCAAGCAACCACAGAGCTAGAACCTCTACTGGCGCCTGTGCATGCACTCCAGTAGGGCAGGAGCTGCCCCCGTGTTGCCATGGCGACGCTGGGGAAGGTCCAGGCCCCGCCCCCGGCTTCCACACGTGCCACCCTGACCCTGGCTCCCCAGTGTCCTGTGCGGCTCCAACCGTGCTCCCTGGCGCCTGCGTGCACACACCAGCAGGGCAGGAGCTTCCCGAGCATCTGCGGGCATCGTCCTGCCCTCAGCTCCCTGACGCTCACGGGTCCCGACCCCGGCTCCTCAGTGCCCTTATGCACGAAGCGGCCACAGGAGCTGGAACTCCCCACTCCCCCTTGCCTGGTGCCTGTGTATGCAAATTAGCCTGCCATCTTTGTTGGGTTAGTTTGCATACTCACTCCTCGTTGGCTGGTGGGCGTGGCTTGTGGCATCGTGGAGGGATGATTAATTTGCGTGTTTCTCTTTTATTAGTGTAGATTTTTTTGAGAGAGGAATGGAGAGGGAGAGAGAGAAGGAAACATGGATGAGAGAGGAGCATTGATCAGCTGCCTTTTACACACCCCGTATTAGGGAATGAGCCTGCAACCCGGGCATGTGTTCTGACTAGGAATTAACCAGCAACCTCTTGATGCATGGGTCCACACTCAACCACTGTGTGCCACAGAGGTGGGCATCTATGATTCTTTGATTAGCTCAGCTGTATCAGTTGGGCTATGTGGGTTTGTATCTCCTGAAGGTCGATAACTTTGGCTCTGTCTTATGACCTTGAATGCTTTCTCGAAAATACATGTGCCTATTTTTAAGTGTGCATGTGAAAGGTAATATTTATCAAAATAATTCATAACATAGTTTGAAATAATAGTTGTGCAATAGAATAGTCTTTTATAGTCTAAAATTAGCCTTTTATTAAAGTGCAAGAATGGAAATCCAGCATAACTGAAAGCTTTGGAGATGTAGTTTTCCTAGGATCCATTATGTCTGTGTGAATAGGCTGAAATGTGGAGAGAAGAGCAAAATCAGGGAGAACAATTACAAGGCTCTTTTAATAATGTAGTTGAGAGAATGCTGGTTTGGCCTGAGGTGATAACTAGGCTGTGACTTCAAAAGATTGTGGAATGTGAGATAAAAAGAATGCCTAGGATGTGGGAGTTGAAAATTGGGGAAGATTTGGGTGGGAAGGGCTGGTCAGGAGATGGGTTTTAGGTTTGGATGGGAAATGCCTACAGCAATTGCATATTAGAGATTTTGGGTAGAGGAGCACTCTGAGTCAGAATGGGAAACACAGTGTGAAAGCCAAGTAAAATGAAGGACTCCTCAAGGCAAGTGATAATGAATTTAAAGTGAGACCAGTGAGTATGGCTCTTCCTTTTTTCTTCTCAGCCTTATAAAGCTGTGTGGGTGTGGGTACAGAATGGATAAATTGAATTTAACCAAGGTTGTGGTTTTGCTAAGAAAGTATGACTCACAAGGAGAAGGAGGCAAGGATATAATAGCAGTCTGTGGAATTTAAAGCAGGAAAGTGAGGACTTAATGGAGGAGGAAAGGTAGTGGAAATTGTGTCATGATCAATGGATTGTTGGCTTAAGAAATATATAAACCTGTAAAAAATATTTAGAAGATTTTATTTGAGCCAAACTGGCAATAGTTGCTGGGAAACAAGATCTAAAATACTCCAGAGAATGACAGTTTGCAGTTATTTTTATGCATTAGAGATAAAGGGAGGGAATTTAAGGATGATTACATGTAGGTGGAAGAAAGCAAGGTAGGATTAGATTACAGGATAGTTAAGATTATGTGCTCTCGTGGGCGCAGTTATTATTTCTAGCATTTCAACGGTGTGTTAACCTAGATGCACAAGAAAGATGGGCAGGTTCTGGCTTAAAAACCTTTCACTAAAAAAGTTACAGGCCTGGGGCGTGACTACCCACCATAGCCTTGCCCAGTTAGGAATTTATGACTTCCTACCGAATCCCTTTTTCACCCATGGCATGTTTAGAGTTGAGATATTGAAAGGAATGATCTAGAAATATATGGAGTGGTGGCTAGAGTGTGCGCTTAAAAAGGAGATTTTGAGGCGTTCGAGTTATTAGTAATGACAAGCATGGCCAAGGGAGTGACTGGCTGAGGCGAAAAGAGAAATTCAAGCAACTGTGGAGCTAGGGGCCTGGGGTTGCTCGAGGACATTGAAATCGAGAATTATGACAGACCTAAGTCTTCAGACATGAATGCTGCTTTTGTAGATTTTACCTGGGACAAACATTTATAATCATTTCTGTGAATTAGATAAATATGTAATACAGGCTTTTCCTTTGTCAGGATTTCAGAAACTAAAGAACAGGGGTATTCAAAGGAAGGTGGCCTAGAAGTTCTGGTTCATTACAAATATTCCTGAAAGTGAAGTTCTTAGGGAAGAAATTAAGATAATTCTCTAGTATTTGGGTGGTCTTTTCTGTGGTTAAAATCATTTTTTACTTAATAATCACACCATCCTTCAAAAAGATCTTTCATGCTGACAATCAGTTTATGCCTTTGTCAGCTGTGGGTATAAAATATTAAGTCATGTTTTGCCAGCAGTTAGCACGAGTATTCTGTGTAATGCCGCCTGTTATGAAACATCCAAGAAGAATGTGTATTTTTGTTCACTTCTTCTCTACGGTAGATTGTTTAAAAGCAGAATCACAATGCACTTGTATTTTTAAATTACAGTACTTTTTGGCCTTGAAACTGAAAACTTTTTAAAGGCAAAACTTTTGTATCGGAATTTTCAAATTTGACATTCTGAGTATTATCAAAAGCTATTAGAAAATACGCACAATATTCACCAATTAAAATAACCCATTAACCTTTTTTTTCAAGATTTTTTTTATTGATTTGTAGAGAGAAAAACATTGATGTGAGAGCAAGACATTGAACAGTCCCTACCAGGGATCAAGCCCACAACCCGGGCATGTACCTGACCAGGAATTGAACCAGCAACCTTTTGGTGCATGAGATGATGCCCAACCAACTGAGCCACACTGATCAGGGCACCAGTTAAACTTTTAAGCTCTAATTGGTATTAGACATTGATGTCGGGTCATTTGAGATTAACCACTGGTCAGAGGACTATTCTAGGCATTGTGGAGTCAGAAAAAGATAAAACTTTATTAAAACTGTCTACAAAGTACTCCTGAGATTCTGTAGCATTGTTTTCCAATCCTTTTCACATCATAGCATCTAAAAAATGACATGTGTAAGGAGGAATGGGGGAGGCTGCTTCCCAAATGCCTGAGGGGTTGAGGGGAGTCAGTATCTTGGAACACCTTGAGCCTATTTGGGAAGGGACACAGTAGATGACACATAAAAATGCGTTAAGATTGTTTGTAAGATAAACCTCAAGCCTAACTTACCTAACATAGTTTTTTTAAAAATCTTTATTGTTCAAAGTATTACATATTTCCCCTTTTTCTCCCATTGACCTCTCCCCCCCACCACCATCTTATTGTCTGTGTCTATGGGTTATGCATATATGCATATGAGTTCACTGGTTGATCCCCATCCCTCACTCCCCCCTTACCCCCCAATGTAGCTTTTATTTTTTTTAATATATTTTATTGATTTTTTACAGAGAGGAAGGGAGAGGGATAGAGAGTTAGAAACATTGGTGAGAGAGAAACATCGTCAGCTGCTTCCTGCACATCCCCTACTGGGGATGTGCCTGCAACCCAGGTACATGCCCTTGACAGGAATTGAACCTAGGACCCTTCAGTCCATAGGCCAATGCTCTATCCACTGAGCCAGACCGGTTAAGGCCCCAACATAGCTTTTAAAGGTATATCAAGCCAAGTAAGTTTTCCTGGAAAGGATGAGTTAAGCTCTACTTCAGCACACTAATATTTTTGTGAGTAGCATGCATGTATGTAACTGGTAGGTAGGAAATGCTGTTGTATCTCACTACAGCATCAGAGGCTTCTAGTATGGCTCCCTTTGATACATCATAGACAAATAGTATTACTCAGTTGAAAACTAAATCTGACATTTTTAAAAAACACATTTTCACAGTACAAAATGAAATCAACACACAAGGGATGAGTTAAAGTGTTTTTATAAAAAGAATATGGCTAGCCCTAGCCGGTTTGGCTCTGGATAGAGTGTTGGCCTGCGAACTGAAAAGTCCCAGGTTTGATTCCCGTCAAGGGCACATGCCCAGGTTGTGGACTTGATCCCAGTCAGGGGCTTGCAGGAGCCAGCTGATCCAGATTCTCTCTCATCAATAATGTTTCTACCTCTCTTTCCCTCTTCCTTCCTCTCTGAAATCAATAAAAGTACATTTTAAAAAAAGAGTATGGCCAATATGACACAATTATTTTTTATCCCTACTTTTGTTACAATCTAAGAAAAGTATGCTTGTTTTAAACATACAATGTTAGAAACTATATCAATTTCCATTGCAATGTGACTGTATCAGACATAGATTAACCAGTTAACTGCCATGCATCCAAAATGAAAACCATCCCCACACACCATGATACTTTGAATTTAATTTTAAAAATCAATTTGCAATGAATATTATAAATATATTACTCATAGTTCAGGTGTTCTTGAATATTTTGAGCTGAAAATTCTCACAAAAATTATTTTAAAGTTGGTCAGGGCCGCCACTTAGGGAAAACTTTTTTTATAGATGTGTGTGGCATGTGGGGAAGGTCCACCGCTTGCATCTACAGACACTTATGGCGTACAATGGGTTAAAAAGTATACATATCACATGTCAATTCAGCTATCTTTTCTAAAGTCTTCACTTGTTAGCTTGAAGGAAGGAGTCCATGAAGTTAAAGCTCGATAATAGAATACTTAAGGAAACAAATTTGGTATGTCTGAGAAGATAAGGGGGGTTAGGATGGAAGGGGGAGGAGGGATTTGTAAAATACCCAGCTCATAAACCCAATAAATATCTAAGGAGCTCTCTTACAAAAAGGATACCAACCCAAACCCCTAAAGTCTTTACTAAATAGTAAAAATCACTTCTTTCCTCTTCAAGTTTTATGCTGCTAACTTACTGACATAGCAGAATCCAAGCACTGATGCAGCTCTCTTCAGACTTCTACCTGAAGATGAGGGCTTGCCTCTTGTTTCCCAAAAGTATCTATATATATAAAGAGCCAGGGGCTGTCACATCCAAAACAACCAAATGGACAACCAACAGGCTGAGTGGGGCAACCAGGTCAGCAGAGGGGGGCAGTTGGGGGCAACCAGACAGCAGGGGGTCAGTAAGGGGCAACCAGGCTGGCAGGGGGGGGGGCAGTTTGGGATGACCAGGTTGGTGGGGGGGGGTGAGCAGTTGCGGGCAACCAAGCCAGTAGGGGTGGCAGGTAGGGGCAATACGGTCAGCAGGCAGAGGTGGTTAGGGGTGATCAGGCTGGCAGAGGGGCCAGGTAGGTGTGATCAGGCAGGCAGGCAGGTGAGCAGTTAGGAGCCAGTGGTCCTGGATTGTGAGAGGGATGTCTGACTGCTGGTTTAGGCTCGATCCCCAAGATTTTGGGGATCGAGCCTAAACCAGAAGCTGGACATCCCCCGAGGGGTCACAGATTGGAGAGGGTGCAGGCTGGGCTGAGGGAACCACCCTCCCACATGCACTAATTTCATGCACTGGCCTCTAGTCTATAAAAATAAAAGCATAATATGCTAATTAGACAGAGCAACCTTTTGGGTGAAGCTGCAGCAGGCAGGGGCCAAGGCACAGGCGGCCTCCTCCACCACTGCATCAGGGGCCCAAGCCCCTTGCACGAGTTTTGGGCCTCTAGTACTAAAGAAAAGTATGAAGGCTTTGTAGCTCTCTTGGGAATAAATTAGATACTTGGGCAAGACCAGTGCTTTTAGAATGCACAGGAAAACAAAATATTGGTGCTTCGGGACACTGAAAGGTTCTTACTGAAGAAAAAAATTTTAAAAAAAGTTAAATGCTCATGTGTACTCATTTTCCCTTTACTATGGGGCTTTATGGCAGAGAAAGACAAAAGAAATATTATGCCAGAGACTGATGTCAAAAACCTAAACCACTGTAAATATCCATCAAGAGTATCTAACAATATTAACATTGGATAACATGAACCTTTTAAAAAGTAGTTTTTTAAATTTATTTCAGAGAGGGAGAAGCAGAAACATCAATAATGACAGACAATTGCCAATAGGCTGCCTCTTGCACACACCCCCACCAGGAATCAGGCTCACAACTAGGCTTGTGCCCTGACAGAGAATTGAACCGTGACCTCCTGGTTCATAGTTTGACACTCAACCACTGAACCACACCAGCCTAGCAGCATTCACCTTCTAAAAACTCATGATCTGTCCCTAGCCAGTTTGGCTTGGTGGATGTAGTGTCCCAGGTTCGATTCTCGTCAAGGGCACATGCCTGGGTTGCAGGCTCAGTCCAATGTGCAGGAGGCAGCCAATCAATGATTCCCTCTCATCATTGATGTTTGTCTCTCTCTCCCTCTCCCTCTCTGAAATCAATTAAAAAATATATTTTTAAAAAAACTTATGATTTGGAGCTTCATGTAACAACATACTATAAATATTAAGGGGAAAAAAAACAAGTTGCAGAACCCCAGCCGGATAGCTCAGTTGGTTAGAGCAACATCCTGACACACCAGCGTTGTGGGTTTGATGCCAGTCAGGGCACATACAAGAATCAGCTATTGAATGCATAAGTAAGTGGAACAACAAATTCATGTTTCTCTCCTCTCCCTCTCTCTCTAAAATCAACAAATAAATAAGATTAAAAAAGAAAAGGCAAGTTGCAGAAAGATAAGTACAATATAATATTTTGAATAAATTTTTTATTTTAATAATAGCAAATGTATGATCCATGCAATGGAATTTCTTAAAAATCAGGATAGTATATGTGTGGGAAGGAACTCAAAGGAATGGGTTGGGGACAGTGTAGAGGGAGTCAACTGCATCTGTAGGATGTGTTTCTTGTCCTGCCAGGGTAGCTCAGTTGGTTGGGTATCATCCTAATATGCCAAGGTCACATCCCAGGTCAGGGTTCATACAAGAATCAACCAATGAATCATAAGAGGAAAAACAAATCTCTCCCCCCCGCAACCTCTCTCCTTTCTCTCTCAATAAACAAAGATTGTATTTCTTAAAATGGGTGACAAGTTGCCCAGGCAATGTGGCTCAGTGGTTGAGCAGCAACCTATGAATCAGGAGGTCACAGTTTGATTCTCAGTCAGGGCACATGCCTGGGTTATGGGCTGGATTCCCAGTGGGGGATCTGCAGGAGGCAGTCAATCAATGGTTCTTATTATTGCTATTTCTCTCCCTCTCCCTTCCTTTTTGAAATCAATAAAAATATATTTTAAAATATAATGTAATAAAATAGTAATAGGCAAATTGACCGTCAATCTGAGATGCTAAGTCACGCCACCCTCCAAGCCACGCCACCAGCCAATCAGAACAGCTGTATGCAAATTAACCCAGCCAAGATGGAGGCCAGCAGCCATGGAGCTAGATCAAACAGGAGACATCCATTGCACCAGGAGTAAACTGTCTGCCTAGGCTGGCTGGGCCTTTCTCTGCTCAAGGCAACATAGTTTTAATTATAGAAGCCACAGAGCTGAAGCAAACAGGAGACATCATTCCCTGCCTAGGCCTCTGCTCAAAGTAACAAAGTTTCAATTATAGAAGATAAATAAACTCCAGAAACCTGATTCCAGCCAGCCTCGCTGGGAAGTTGGGTCAATGGGAGCTGTGGGCAGCCTGAAAATGGCCCTCAACCCCTCACCCAGGCTGGTCAGGCATGCCAGCAGGTGGACATCCCCTGAGGGGTCCCAGACTGTGAGAGGGCATAGGCTGGGCTGAGGGACCCCCCTGAGTGCACAAATTTTTGTGCACCGGGCCCCTAGTATTTATATATATACATATATATTTTAAAAATAACTAAAATGGGTGACAGGTATACAGGTATTTATTACAATACTAGAGGCCCAGTGCACAAAAATTTGTGCACAGGGAGGGGGGAGAGGGGGTCCCTCTTCTTGGCCTGTGCCCCCTTGAGGGATGTCCACATGCTTGCTTAGGCCCACTCCCCAGGCGATCAGGCCTAAGATAGCAGTCAGACATCCTTCTGGGAGCCCAGGAGCCCTCAGGGGATGTCCACTTGCCAGCGGGGAGCAGGCCTAAGCTGCAATCAGACATCCTTAGCACTGCTGAGGAGGCAGGAGAGGCTCCCACCACCACCACTGTACTGGCAGCCTTCTGGCTTATGGCTAAGCAGAGCTCCCTCTGTGGGAGTGTCCTGACCACCAGGGGCAGCTCCTGCATTGAGCATCTGCCACCTGGTGGTCAGTGTGTGTCATAGTAACCAGTCATCCCCAGTCGTTCTGCTGTTAGAGTCAATTTGCATATTATCCCTTTATTACATAGGATTCTGTTTTCCTATGTGTGATATATTTTGCAAATTAAGATATACAACTTACGCAAACATGTTTGGAACTCTGAGAAGGTAATAATACACACAAAAAAAATCATTAGACCCATATTTTACAGTGAATATTATCAAACTTTCCATATACAGTATTTCTGTTATAGAAGTTATTCTAGATTGTAGAAAAAGAAGGAAATTTATTATATAAAACTAACATAACCTTAAATAAGAATAGCACCAAAAAAGGAAAAACTATTGAAAATTTCCTGTAAAGTTAAGAGCAAAAAATTTTAATACAGTAATAACCAAAATATACTACGTTATGACCAAGTAGAATTTATCACTGGACTAAAATAATTTTTCCTTGTTAACCAATCTAATAATGTAGCCCATTA
>PVJC01053168.1:0-10798 GCA_004026665.1 Murina feae | reverse complement strand
TGCATGAGGGAGCGAGGAACACCTAGGCTTTTATTAGTATAGATAATATTATTATATGAACACACCATATTTTGTTTATTCACTCATCAGTTGCTGGACATTTGGATTATTTCTACTTTTTGGTTATTATGAATAATGCTGTTGGTTATTCATTTTTATATTTTACATTTCTCAACTGAGATGTCCTATTCTTTATCTGGACATGTTTTTCTTTACCTCACTAAGGAAAACTCAATTTCTTTAAATGTCATAATAACTGTTTTAACGTTCTTTTTTAAAATGTTTTTATTGATTTTTCAGAGAGAGGAAAAGAGGGGGAAAGAGAGAAACATCAATGATGAGAATCATCAATCAGCTGCCTCCAGCATACCTGCTACTGGGGATCAAGTCTGCCACCCTGGGGAAATGCCCTGACCAGAAATGGAACTGTGATTTCCTGATTCATGGGTTCACACTTAACCAATAAGCCATTCCAGCCAGGCTAAAGTTCTTATGTAATAATTTCAATATCTGGGCCATCTTTGAAGTATCTTTTCATTGACTTTTTCTTGAGAGTGGTTGCATTTTCCTGTCTTTTCACATGTAGAGGAATTTTGAATTGTATCCTGGACATTGTGAATGTTCTGTTGTGGAAACTGGATTCTTCGATACTGTTTTGAAGAGTGTTGATGTTCTGTTTCAGTAGGTAACTCACTTGCTTAGACTCAAACTTCAAACTCTTTGATACTTGTGGTGTACACAAAATTTGGGAGTTCTTTCCTGGTTCTCTCTTTATGAGATTCCTCCCCACTCTCCAGCTACCCTGGTTATCCAAGGCCTCTTCTCCTGGTTCCTCATCCAGAGGGACGATAGGCCTCTTACTGGAAGGAAGCACCTTGTGCGCCCACCACAAATGTGGCTGTGCTTAGGGCAATGCCACCCAAATGGGAAACTTGCTCCACATGAATTGATTCTTCCAGGTCTTGATGTCTTTTACCAGCATTGGTGAAACTGTGCAGGTGAACTTGTGAGTTTGCAAACAGGATAAAACCTTAGAACTTTCACAGTTGTGGGCACACTATAATTTGGGGGTTCTCTTGTGTTTCCCCGAGAAAAACATGGAATTTTTTGTTTTTATTATTATTTTGGAAAGTTTAAACTTCAGTGATGCTGACAAGATGCCCTTGAAGCCATTTCTAAGAAGCTGGATCCAAGATTCAAAAATGAAGAAAAGAAAAGAAAACGGAGACGTTAAAGCTTAAAAAAGCAACATTGCAATTTAAACTCAAGTTGGAGAGCTGAGAGGTAATATAGTGTATATTAAAATTAGCTGACAAAGGGAAAAGTAGTCTATAATAATAAAAGCATAATATGCTAATTAGACTGGATGTCCTTTCAGACGACCTTCTGGAAGATCTTCTGGATGAAGCCAGGGCTGTGAGGGAATCCCGGGTCCTGGGTGCCAGAGGGAAGCTGGTGCCGGCAGCTGGGGGAAGGAAGGCCTACTCTTGCACGAATTTCGTGCATTGGGTCTCTCGTAGTTAATAAAAGCAAAGACTTAAATAACAAGTTCTTAAACCTAGTGAAAGCTGAGATCAATTAGACCATTAATCTCCAGACACACTTGTGACCTCTTCTCTTTGAACCTCATTCTTTGCCTAACCGGTGGGCCCTGGTTTCTCACTTTGTCACCTGACATTCCTTTTAAACTCACAACCCCACCTAGGGCCTTGAAATAGACTATCAACCGCCAGCAAGAGATTTTAAGATGTCACAAGGTCAATAGACCACCTTTGGTTTGCATGTATTTAATTTGTTTCTATATTACCTTGATTCTGAGCTACCTCAGAAAACTATAGAATGTGATGGCAGGGAAGAGGAGGGATGAGTAAATGTGAGAGAAAATTCATCAAGTTTATGCCTCTCATTGTACAGATGAGGAAAGAAAGAGCTAGAGAAATTAGAACATATTATCCAAGTTGAGATTGCTGTATTTGCATCTCATCATGATAATCCAGGAATCCATATCACAGGGCTCTCTGAAAGCAAGTCATCACTTCAGTCAGAGAAAGACCAGTATCACATGATCTCACTCATATGTGGAATCTAATAAACAAAATAAACTGTTGAAAGAAAATGGATCCAAAGACAGAGAAGCATGGAACAGACTACCGAATGTCAGAGAGAAGACAGTTGGGGACAGATTAACAAGGGAAGTTATATGCATACTAGAAGCCCATTGCAGGAAGATTCCTGCAAGAAGAGGGCTTCCTAAGCCAGAGCGAAGCAGAGAAGGGAGCGAAGTCTGCCTCCCTTCTCCACTGCCTCACTTCCTCCCATCTCTGCTGCCTCAGCTCCCTCCTGACTCTGCCGCTTTGCTCCCTCCCATCTCCACAGTCTCTACTGCCTCACTCCCTCCCTTCTCTGCAGCACTTGGCTTCCTTCTAGACTGTCTTCATTTCTTCACTCTGCGCCTGTGTATACAAATAAACCGCTATCTTGGCTGGGTTAATTTGCATATAATTGCTCTGATTGGCTGGTGGGCATCACTTGGCTGGTGGGCATGGCTTATGTGTCTTGGAATGATGGTTAATTTGCATATTGCTTTTATTAGATTAGATATGCATAGCCCATGGGCATAAGTGAAAGTGTAGTGATGGTCTTGGGGGGCTGGTGTGGGAAGGAGAGGGCTAATGGAGAAAAAATGGGGACAGAATGTTTAGCAGTATTACTAAACATATAGTCCTCTACTCAATGGTCCCCTTCTCAGTGTGACATTTATGTTTAAATGTCCCTAGATATTGCCAAATATCCCCCAGGGGGGATGGAGTAAGGGGCAAAGTCACCTCTGGTTGAGACCCATTGGCCTTGAAAAAAAGAACATCTTTTTTCCTAATTCTCCCCAAAATGCCATATGGTGTATCCCTGATGGTCCTGGGAATATTCCTCCAGGCTGAGCAGACCCAGATGCCTGGGCAGCAACTCCCACATTGGGAGGCTTTCAGCCCCCTCCTTTTAGGTCTATCCCTGAGGGGGTCTGCATGTGTCCTCATGAGTTAGACTGAGTTAGGACTGGACAGAAAAGTCCAGGTGGCTGACTACAACTCAGAGAACCTCTCCCCTCCTGGCAGACAAACTTAAATGAGGGCCCATCCAGGACATCACCATTTGGTGTTCCAATGGACAAATGAACATTGTCTCTTGGCCTTTATGTTTCTTATCACACTTGGTAATCCCCCAGCTGTTTTATCCGGTTTTGCCTAGAAAATCATTAGTCATGTAAATTCCTGTCGCTTTTCACCCTGAAAAATACTATATGCTAGTTACTTCTCTCATGAGAAGTGGGCTAAAAAGAAAATCTCTAATTCTGAGTGTCTGCCCTTAACACATCAAGGTTCCTATTTTGGCTTATGTCAGACATAGAAACCTCTGAAACCTCTATTTCAGAGGCTTTGGAGTATGAACTCCATCTCTTCAAAGTCGCTGTGGCTTTCCCCACAAATTTGGTGCAAATCCATGTCCTGGCATTTCCTCATTATGTTGCACAGGCAGAAATTTCATTTTATCTCTGTAGATTTGCTTCCCTCCCCCCAAACAAACCCCATTGGTTTCATTTCCTTACTTGCCTTCATTTGCTCCTATTTTGGGGTCTGTATACTCGGTGTGCTCAAGACTTAGTGGATACAGAATTTAGAAGAGAGAATTGTGGAAGTCACTTTTAAAAAAGCTATTACAACCATGTCAGGCCACGCTTAATGGAGAAATGCGATATATATGAGTCGAGTGCTGAGGAATTCTCATGGAGACATAGGTGAACTCTTGTCCCAAACGCGGGGGCTGGGGTGGGGTACGTTCCTGGAGCGAAGACACAGGACGGGAGCTGGAAGGGGTTTAGAACTGAAAACCCGTGTTACTCCTCCGGCTCTTCCCCTCGCGCAGGACTGACATTAGGAGCCGGCTCCACTGCAACCGCATCGCAAGCCAGAGTCCTCGAGGTTCCCGTTTTTAGGATTCGAGATAAGGTTAAAAAAGGTCACACTTCCTGGGGGGATAGCGCAAACCAAATTGCAAGTATAACTGCATTGAGTCCATTATCCCCTCAAAAACGAAACGTTTTTTTTCTTGGTTTCAAGTATCTGACGGCCTGAGAAAACTAAAAGCGCTGGGCGGGAAATAGGAGGGGAAAGGAGGTCATCTGTAATACTTTCAACAACAAAAACAACATTTTAAAAATTATCTCACACTCAGCAGGCTGTTTCCTCCAACACGGAAGAGACGGTAAACTACGGGCCACGAGCGAGCACACCGTGGGCAGATGGTAGCCGGGAAGGACCAAACTTTAGCGCCGTCAGCCGCGTCTGAGCGCGCAGGCGACGTCCGACGTAGACCTGCATGACGTAATCCCTGCCGCAGAGCATAGTGGGAGGAGGGGTGGCGCGCGCTGTGGGAAGCCCAAACGGATTCCTGTACGAGAGGGAGTGCGGCGCGATCCTCACCGGTGGCAGCTTGGGGTTTACCTACGCTTTATGGAACCAGCATTGCCCCCGTGGCCCGGGGGTCGCCCGCAGTTTTCGTGAGTCCGCGTGAAACGCACGGTGACGCCATTCCTGAGCGCGCCAATGCCGTCCTGGCTGCGGGGCGGGCTCTTCAAATTTGAATTCACCTACTGTTGTGGGTGGTAGGGAACCCGGCTGCCGAGTGGGGCCGACGTGGGCCGGAGGCGCGACTCTGGGCTCCCGGCGCCCGCCGTCCCTGGCTGGCCCTTCACTGCAGGTATGGCCTTCCCCTCCCCTCCCCTCCCTTCCCCTGGCCCTGGCCCTCGCCTCTGGCGCTCGAGTCCCAGCCCTGCAGCTTTCCAGGCTCTCCCGGGCTTTTGTACATTTCTGGCTTCGGCGGTGGCTCCACGACCGCTTATTCATTCGGTGTGTGCATTTGGTGCGTGTCTCATGTAGTTACCAAGAAAGTAGGCCACTTTCGGATTCCTTCCGACGGTGAGCGCTGGAGACCGCTGTTCTAAAAATCACTTCTAGGAAAAAGCCTTTCCCTTAGAACGATTGCCAAGGAGGAAGACGGTGCGCATCGCTGCCCGACTTAACCACCGTGGAACCCAGGATCCACAGGGCTCCCTGAGCTTGTCAGGTTTAGTATGTGGCCCCTTTTTTATCCACAAGATTTTTATTGAATACATAGAATTAAGTTGTATAGATGTAGCAGAATTTCATCCCATATTAGACATTTAAATTGTTTCTAATTTCCTTCATACTTTAGCTAATGTCCTTATATAGGCCTGTTTAAAACTTGGGCTTTGAAATTAGATAGTCTTTGGTCCAGTTCTTAATCATTGTCAGTGGACTTTGGTCAGGTTATTTAAGCACGCTTAGTTTCTTCATTTATACCTTAGTTTCTTCATCTTCAAATTGGGAATAATAACTGTACTTAAGAATTGCTGTAAAGTTATGTAGTGTCTGGCATATCAGTAAATGTTGGCAGTTATTACCACATACATATATATACATATTTGCATTATTTTATTTTTTTAAATATATTTTATTGAATTTTTTACAGAGAGGAAGGGAGAGGGATAGAAAGTTAGAAATATCGATGAGAAACATCAATCAGCTGCCTCCTGCACACCTCCCACTGGGGATGTGCCTGCAACCAAGGTACATGCCTTTGACCGTAATCGAACCTGGGACCCTTCAGTCCGCAGGCCGAGGCTCTATCCACCAAGCCAAACCGGTCAGGGCTATTTGCATTATTTTTTTAAAAAATTTTATCGTTGAGAGTATTACAATTGGTTTTCCCTCCAGCCTCTCACCACCTGGTTCCTGCCTGCCCCAGGCCTTCATCACCATATTGTGTGTGTTCCTGGGCAATACATATATGCATATAAGTTCTCTGGTTAATCTCTTTCCATCACCCCCTATATTTGTATTTTTATGTCGTTTCTATAAGAAAATAAAAATTATCTTTTTGTTTTTTATTGATTTTAGAGAGAGGACAGGAGAGAGAAGGACAGAGAGAAACATCAATTTGTTGTTCCACTTATTTACGCATTCATTGGTTAGTTCTTGGGTTACGTCCATTCCTAAAGCGCGACAGAAAGCAGCTTTCGCCGGTAAGTCAGAACCCACCTACATCACTCACATGGAGCACGTACACAGCAGTAAAGAAGTGAAACAGTAAAAAAAATTTAAAAGAAAGATAACAATTCCTGACCTTTACTTGTGGTAAATAAATAATAAAAAACAAAGTATGTTGAAATGACAGGACTTTTTTTTAAATTTTTTTATTGCTTGATTTTGAGAGAGAGAGAGATACCGATTTGTTGTTCCACTTATTTGTGCATTCACTGGTTAATTCTTGTATGTGCCCTGACCAGGGTTTGAACCCACAACCTTGGTGTAGCAGGATGGTGCTCTAACCAACTGAGCTACCCGGCCAGGGCCAGGACTTTTTTTTTTTTTTTTTTTTATAAACAAATGGGAGAAGGCTATGTAACCGCGAAACGTTGTACATCAAGTCCGACGTAACCTGAGGACTGTGTATATATACTCTCCTGCCTATAAGTTTCAAAGTTCCTCTGCTAAATATTTTGGTACCAGAGTAGTTCTCAAGGTCCCTTTTTACTTGGTTGTCACTTTCCCAGAACTCATGAGAAGTACCTGGCAATTTTACCTTGCCAAGCCTTGAAGTCTGGCTTCTCTGCTTAGGGAGTAAAACTACCCTTTTTTCTCTTTCCCCTTTTGTTAGGTCCAGAACCAGGCCAAGAAACGTTGTGAGAAATTCTTTTGCATTCTCTCACAGCTGGCTGAGACCAGTGTATTGGTTGTCAGCTCCAAAGGGATGTCTAGCTTCTCTTATATAGGGTGGAAGTGTGAAATATAGGATTTGGGTATGGGTGCTTGAGTGGGTCAAGCAGAGAGGAGGGCATGAGTTGGTCAAGGGAAGAGAATGCAAAGGAAGGTCAAGCGAAGGGGGTTCATCTTATCTTGCCTCTGCAGGCGCCAGCTGTCTGCTCCAAGCTATGGGAAAGGGCTTGTAATATATATTTCAGAAAACATGTCCATACAGGAGAGATTAAGGGTAATTCATCCTAATACCCTTCTCTCTTCCATTTCTGCATTCTCTCAGTGAGGCTTTTGTCCTTGGCTGGGGAAGATAATGGCTTGTTATTTGCAAACTGGCTGCAAATTGCCCACACAGTTTGGCCTTGTTTTAACTTTTCTGTCTCAGTGTCCATATTCCTCCTGCCTTGGAATCCTCCAACAAAACCACAAGCTTATCTTTTTAGAATTCACCTTCTCTTCCCCAGTCCAAGAAGAAACTAACCATTTCTTATTTGTGACTTCTGTTGGATCAAGTATGCTTGGCCTCAGGACACTCTGTTCCTTCCTTAATTTGAGGAATGCCAGTTACTGAATCCCCATTATCTAAGGTTTCTTTGTTTCATTAGAGTCTGAGCAACTTTTCTTCATTTTGCTCTTTTAAGTAGGCAGAGAATGGAGGTTCAGGTGTTTCTTGATTGCCTCTACCTAGTGGTGTTTTTATTCTGTATCTTTTCTGCAAAGCTTCTATAGTCAGAGAAAATCCTGGATGATTTTTCCCTATTGTCCTTTTTTGTTTCACCAACCACACTGATGCTGAAACCGGACAACCAGCAACCAAATTGGTCCTGGCTGCCTGTCACTAATTGAGCTAATACAGCAGAGAAAGGATTGAATCATAAATAAGCGTTTATTCCAATAATGCCAGCAGTATGGGAGAGCAGCAGGTCAGCCACGAAAATCTGCTCTCTACTCCCCCCCTCCCCAATAAACCAGTTGCATATATGGGGTACCTGGACAAAGATAACATGGGGAAATGGGCAAAAGGAATAAGAATGGGTATGATGGTTACAGATTACAGGCAATGTGGCTGGGGATTTGCAAAGGGCTGGGAGCACCTGGGACTTTTTGCTTTCTGCAAAAAGGCTGTTAATCTTTGCATGATAATAGGCAGATTTGGGATGGGAAGGATGGGCTATATTTCCAAATGACCTCCCAGGTCCTGTGTACAACTCCCAGCCAGGTTAGAATGTGCTGTCTTTAATCATAACAAAACAATCACAGTTAACAGAGCATGATTAATATTTCTTATTAACATTTCTAATAGCTGTTAACATAAAAACATTTCAAACCTGTAAAGAATTTTTATGAGTTTATTTGAGCCAAACTGTCGACAATTGCGGGAAGCAGAACCTCAACGGATTGAAATAATGCTCCAGAGAATTGTGGGTTACTTCTATATTTATACACTAGAGGTCCAGTGCACAAAATTCGTTCAAGAGTAGCCCCCTTACCCCCATTGCTGATACCCAGAATACATGCTTCCCTTGCAGAGGGAGGCCCCACCCACCTGCCTTAGCCTGCCAGTCGGTGGCCTGGGCCTCCCTCTGCGGGGCTATCATGGGGCAATGGCCCAGCCCCCAACCAATCGCATCGCACCCCGCCTTGGCTGGCCTGGCGGCAGTGGGTGTCATAGCGTAGTCCTGGATGGTCACTTTTATTATATAGGATTGCAGTAAATGGAAGGGACATAGGTGGGTTACATGAAATCCATTAGTGATAGACTAGAGAGGTGGGAGAAAGCAGCACAGGGAAACCCCTGGGATTGGATAAAAAGTAAAACGATAGACACATACTTAGGTGGGTGCAGGAACAGTTAACATAACAATGAAGGAATGGTATCTGTCCTGGTGCCAGGCACATTAGGTTGTGCCCCAAGGGTCCAGAAAAAGTTACAAGTTATCCAGACATTTCAACGGTATGTTATCATAGATGCAAAAGGACAGGCTCTGTTAAGGTGAAGGTTGACCTTGTCAGTGAAGATACCAGCCTAGGATGTAACTACCCACCATAACTGCTTTTAGTTAAAGTTTAATTTCAGACCATCCTTTGTGGTTACTTGAGGTCTCTGAGTTTGCAAGCCTTCCCTGAGCTGGTCGGGTTAGCATGTGGGCCCTTTTCGTCCTCATAGTTACTCTGTTTCATCCTCAGTATTCTATTTCTGCCCTTAACAAAACCACTGTCAACTATTAGCAACTCTTTGGGCTTCTGTTGAGTTGCTATTTATCACATAGTGGGAAAGAGGGGCTCCTAGAAGAACTGTGTCTTCCTGAAGGGAAATGAAATTTGAGGATTTAAAAAATCTTGACTACTCACCTCTCAATCCCACTACATTGAGAGGGAAGAGGTGTGAAAAAGGAATTATGGGGCTGGTCTTTCAGCCTTTCAATGTGACCATAATTATCTTCCTTTAGGTGAAAACAGTTATGTATGTCTCTACTACACATTGGGCTTCTTTTCAGTTCTGGTAATTAATTTGTAATTTATACTTTCAGTAGAGCATTTCATTAGGTTCTGAAGAATTTTTGAGAGTTTAAAGTGTATGGCTAGTGAGTGTTTTAACTCCCAGCACAGGATTCCTGTCACTAGCCCGTTGCCACATACATTTATATGATAGTACATATTTGCTGAATTAACATTCTGTGGAAGAATTCAGTGGTTTTTGTGTCATAAAGCTAGACTCCCAAGATACCTTTCTTTGTCTGTGCTAGTTATTGAGAAATATTTCTTTCTGTTTTACTCTTCTAAACTGTTGGATGTGGGGAGCTCAAAAACAGTCGCACTCCATTCATTTGAATGGAGCCGGATGGAGACCGCAAGTGTCTCCGGTCGGCTCCTTTTTGTGCTGCATAGGGTCTCCGTCAGGACTTTTTAACCCAGGAAAATCTTCTCAAAAGTTGGATGTCATCTTATATACCAGAAAATATGGTATTTGATGTCTTTGGCATGATTAGTATTTTCTGTGATAGGGTTTTTTATGTTTGTACTAGAGGCCCAGTGCACAAAATTCATGCACGGGGTTGGGGTGTGTACCTCACCCCAGCCTGCACCCTTTCCAATCTGGGACCCCTTTAGGGATGTCCCTCTCACAATCCAGGACTGCTGGCTCTCAACTGCTCTCCTGCCTCCTGCCCGATTGCCCCCAGCTGCCCTCCCCTCCTGACCTGGTGACTCCTAACTGCCCTCCTCTGCCAGCCTGCTCACCCCCAACTGCCCCCCTGCCGTCCTGCTCCCCTCCAGCTGCCCTCCCCCGCCAGCCTGATTGCCCCTAACCACCTCTGCCTCAGCCCTGCCACCATGGCTTTGTCTGGAAGGACATCTGGAAGCTCTCCCAGAAGGTCTCCTGGTCTAATTAGCATATTACGCTTTTATTAGGGTAGCTATAATGTCATATGCATAGTCATTGAATGTTTTTTTTTAAGAAATATATTTTATTGATTTTTTACAGAGAGGAAGGGAGAGGAATAGAGAGAAACATCAATGAGAGAGAAACATTGATCAGCTGCCTCCTGCACACCCCTTACTGGGGATATGCCCACAACCAAGGTACGCGCACTTGACCCTAATCGAACCTGGGACCCTCCAGTCCCCATGTTGACGCTCTATCCACTGAGCCAAACCAGTTAGGGCCATTGAATGCTTCTTGATGCTAATATTAGGTGGGAACCGATAGGACTTTAGGTTCAAGTAAATTTCAAAAACAAATGTTCAAAATTCAATTCTTAGAGTTATTAAGTAGGTGTTTTGGTGAATGCCCCCACCCCTGTCTTCACCTGAGGATGTTTTGAGAGAGAGAGAGAGAGAGAGAGAGAGAGAGAGAGAGAGAGAGAGATATTCACTGCCTCCTGTCAGCGCCTGTACCTGGGATGAAACCTGAAAACTTTTGGTGTAAGGGACAACACTGACAATAAATATCCAGTGTTATTATGAAC
>PVJC01053167.1:0-10928 GCA_004026665.1 Murina feae | reverse complement strand
GCCAAGCAGGGGGCCTGGGCCCCGCCTGTCCTTGAACCTGCAGGAGGACTCGGCCACAAGGAAGCACTCAGGGGAAGCCGCTTTCTGCAAAGGCCACAGCGCCTGAATGGAGACAGCCGACCCTGCCCCACTGGCTCCCAGCGCCCCTTCCTCTTCCTCTTTAACACCCAGCAGCAGCTGCAGCCCAGAAGCCAGGCTCGCTGTGCCAGCCTGGGGGTCGCTCTGTCCTCCTCCCCCGAGAAGGAGTGAGGCCCCAGCAGCGGCTCTGGGCAGCGGTGAGTGACCCCGCACACCCTGGGGCAGGGATGCTCCCTCGGTGGCACCTGGCAGAAAGGGACGGACATGAAATCCCTACCCGCCAGAGCCTCGAGTGCCTGTGAGCCAGCCCCAGTGGGAGGACAAAGAATGCACCTCTGTCTGTGGCATCGGGGCCTTATCCGGGCAGCTCCGGGCTCACGTGGCAATAACTGTCTCAGGGGACAGCAAGGAAGGTACCGCCAGCCTGGGGACAGTGTGGCCGCATTCCTAGACAGGCAGGGGCCCCTGTTTCTTCCTTGTCTTTTGATTTCTTACCGAGAGAGGAGGAGAAGGGGAGAGAAACACTGATTGGCTGGCACACCCGCCTCCACCAGGGATCGAGCTCCCAATCTGGGCACATGCCCTGACCAGGAATCGAACAGGCAACCTTCGGTGCCCAGGGCGCCGCCCAACCGCCGGAGCCACACCAGCCAGGGCTTACACTGTGTCTTGAAAGGGGAGGAGGACAGTGTAACAGGAACTGCCCACTGGTGCTGGATCACCAAGAACATGAAGTGGTCCCGTCCTCCGTGCTCTCTCCCAGGGCCTCTCCTCCTCCTCCCCCTCTTCCTCCCGCACCTCTGCCCTCATCAACACTCTTCGCGATTCTCTCGGGCAATTAGCTTGTTCAAGGTCCCGGGTCGGCTGGTCCACACACCATCTTCTTAACACACGCTTCGCAAAAAGCAGCTGGGACTTAAAGCTGCCAATGAAATGAAGGGGGGGAACGCAGTCGCGCGAGTCTGCATGCTGCTCTGGAGTTTACTAGTGACAACCTCTCCCCTCCACTCTCCACCCTCCACCCCACCCCCCATCCCCCGCCCCGACTGATTCCTGGGGAAAAGAATTCTAAGAAGCGAGGCTGATTCCCTGCTTCAGACGCTCCTGCCTGTTTCTTTCACACGAGAAAGCCGTGTAAACAACCCACCCTCCGGAGGGAGCCCCTCGCTCCTGCGACATGTCCCCTCAAAGGCCAGCACACGAAGGCAGGGGGGTTTGATCCCAGTTTTTAAGGAACAGAACACCCTCTACCCATTGAAGGTGAAGTTAGCTTCGTTACATCTGCCTTAAAGGTCCTATTAAAATTCTGAGATTAAAAAAAAATTGGTCCGCCAGGACTCTGGCTGGAGAATTCACACACGTTTCACAGAAGTCTGCTTGCGCCTCACTGCCGCAGCGACAACTCCATCCACGAATGGCGTCATTATGTCTAAAGCGTGCGTGCCCTTCCCTGAATGGAAACCATGAAACACGAACATGTCACCCGATGCCCTCAGGAAGGTGGAATGAGTGAGCTTCACGGATGTAGGTGCGTGTAGACGCGAAAGGGCACGAGTGTGAGCAGGTGGCTCTGAAGCAAGTGCCACCACTACATAAACTCTATGTGTGCACATGCGTGTGTGCGCAGGTGTGTGTACATGTGTGTGTATAAATTTTTAGGTCATTTTTTAAAAATACATTTTTATTGATTTCAGAGCAGAACAGAGAGGGAGAGAGAGAGACAGAAACATCCACGATGAGAGAGAATTGTTGATCGGCTGCCTCCTGCGTGCCCCACACTGGGGGTCTAGCCCGAAACCGGGCATGTGCTCTTGACCGGAATCGAACCTGGGACTCTTAGGTCCACAGGCTGACACTATCCACTGAGCCAATCCCGCTGCAGTAGGCCATCCATTTATCCCTCTTGTATCATTACTACTTTTATTGTGTTCTTTCAGTTGACTGCTGGCTCTCCAAGGTGGGATCACCCCTCCACCGCCCCACGTTTCCATCCTGTACGACTAGTAGAAACAGCCTACACACGAGTGAACGCCCAAAGGTCATGAGCACTGAAAATGCAAAGATAATCCTAATCCCTCTCATCAAATTCTCCGGAACAAAGTATTCACTGCTAAAGGAAACTATCTTTCCACCCTATAAATCACATATAGTTTACCATTTAAACTACATATAGTTTATAACTTAAATATATATATAGAATTTCCTTTACAGTGAAGAGATATATACAGATGTAGATGATATATAGAGATAGAGGTAGATGACATAGATGTAGATCACACGATTTGAAAAAGGATAAATACTAGACCCAAATTAATTTACACCAAACTTTACATAGTCCAAGAAACACTTTTACACCTAAAAGGAAGTGCAGAAGAGATTTAAACTCCTGCAGCTCACTACCACCGTTTAGTTTCGAAGACACGAAGGCCTAACAGTCTACAGACACATCGGCAGACCGCAGCCTGGCCCATGTCTGCAGAGCACCCTCTGTACATGCCTCTCTCCTGGGGACCCCTCAGCCGCCTCAGCGGGACAAAGTCGTGCATTGTTCTCCGCAGCACAACTGACAGCTGTGTATCACATGCTTGTGTCCCCGTCAGTGCCATCCCAGGACGGCAGAGGCGGCTCCGGGGGTCAGGGGAGGCCACAGTCCTGCTCACCCTGGAGCCACAGCCATGGCATTGTGGAAGCTGGTGGGTGACTGACCGAAGTCATGAATAAGCACTGTTTTCTGTTAGGTTCACAGACCTTAACCAGACGCATCGATCAGAAGCACCTGCCTTCCACATCCACCCAGTACAAAGCTGAGCCCAAAGCCCACAATATGGGATATATGGGGTGGGAGTGGGTGGAGGGTCCCTGGGGAAAAAGGGGGCATCTGTAATACTTTCAACAATAAAGACAGATTTTAATTCATTAATAGAAATAAAAGTAATAAATACAATTAACTAGAAACTAGCTCGATGGACATAATAGAACAACCCCCTCACTCATACCTGTACCTATATTGGGTGGCACTTGAGCCCATTAGTATATTATTACTACAGACATAACTGCAGGAAAGATAACACAAATTTAAAATCAATTAAAAAATCATTGCACAGGTTTTATTTTCGTGGATTCATTGCACAAATTAAACAGTGATAAATATTTGCCAAACAAGGACTCACAATTAGTGTTTGATCTCCTCCATTCTCTGTAATTCTAATTTTACAGCCCTGCCTTTATTTTTAGACTCCATGAAATATGTGAACAGAAATAAATCCTGGCCATGGAACTGAGCCGTGTTTCCAACCTACATATGCCAGCTCTCACCTCCTTCCAACATGCAAGAGGCGCTACAGCACGCAGGACGCACCTCACACTGTCAGCATCACGATAATCCGGGTATCAGTGACAATGTGAATCGGTTCAAACTAGACGCCTCCACGGGAGAATCACCCATCATTTTGCCCAAAGGTAAGTCAGTTGGCGACTGCTCTCTTGAGCCCCCTGGCTCGCCCGCGAGTCGATGTGCATGCGCTAGGGTTTGGATGCCGAGTTCATACCGTGTACCTAGGCCATCTGTTCCCTCAGGAAGGAGACGGAGCAGCCACGGAAAGCCATTCGCTCTCCCGCTGCGGCCAGTGGACATGGACGGGCCACGTGGTTCTGTTAGGTTCGAGAAGACGCCGCCCTCCCCACAGAGCCTCCCTCAAGAGCTGCTGCTTCCTCGGGATTCAGCCCAGGGCCCCACCCTCACTCCCACCCATCGAGGAAGTTTTTCCACGAAAAAGATAGGGAGAGCCCCACCTTCTCTGGACCCCTCTCCACACCCAAGATTCCCCACAGGGAAGCGCCGAGGAAGTGTGTGTCCACATGTAGCTCCCTCCTTTGACTCAGAGCTCAGTGAATTCAAGAATATCCCATCGTCACTCCCCGTTCCCCAGGCCCAGCACATGTTCAACAGTCAAAGGTCTGTCAGAGGCAAAGAGGAGGTCAGAAACTGTGATTAGTGAAAGCAATTGCCAGAGATGATTGATGACTGATGAGAGAAGATAGAAAGAAAGAAAGAAAGAAAGAAAGAAAGAAAGAAAGAAAGAAAGAAAGAAAGAAAGAAAGAAAGAAAGAAAAGATAGATAGATATCAGAATGCTATCAGGGCTAAGGGAAACACAAGATGACGTCTATCCTTAAACAACAGTTTCTATTCCAAAGTCTGAGCTTTAAATCCAGACTCCAGCACCAAGGGAACGAGTCAGCCCGGAAGAGTTTCCTGGGAAAAGCCATTCCTCTCCTGTAAGCACCTCCTAGGAACTGGGTCTGGGTGTGGCCACGGAGGGACAGGCCGGAGGGACAGGCCGGGGGCCACAGAATTAGAAGACTTCCACTTTGGGCACCACTTCTACAGCCGAGAATCAGTGAGGTCACCCACCCGCCCCGAAGCATGTCAGCCACTCGGAATTAACGGGCAGTTTATCCCGGGCAGACAGTCCCCGGGCGCAGATTTGGCCGCATCAGCCGGCGCCCGGCCCTGCTGACCTGCTGGTTACTTCTTCTCATGCGCGTGAAGAAACGCACCCGTCATCTGTCCCTCACACTGTCCGTGGAATCAGAGGACGGCGACCCTGTCCCCAGCCAGGGCTCTGGTCCCCAGAGGGGTGCAGTATGTGCCAGAAAGGAGAGAAGCTCGGTTTTTACACACGGTTGCTTAGCATCAAGTACTTTTATGTCAAAAGACAAATGGCACCAATAAAACAGCTCATTACAAAGGCGACCAGTCAGCCCCAGAGAAGTCGTGACCCGCGGCCCACTCCCCGAAGCCATTCCCTCGGTTGGATATGGCATTTATTGTTGTTAAGACTTTTTTACACAATGACATCGCTCAGAACCCCTCTCCTTGGGATATTTTTTAATTCCAAGACCTCACTTTCCAACCATAACCTTTTTTTGGTTTTGGTTTTTGCCTTTCCCACACTGGCAAAAACACTCATTTTTCCTTTTTCCCTCCAATAGATCTTCATTCCTTCTGTAACCTCCTCCAGTCTATGCCGGCTGACCGCTTTCTCCTAAGCGCTTTTGCCAGCCCTGTCTTTGCATTTCCTTTAGACGTTAACTCTCTGAGATCCAGGGGCCCCTTCCCCCCTAGCAGAGGGGGGTCTCAGCCTCCCCCCCCCCCCCCACGGGCTCTGTGAGTCTCCTGATGCCACTGGCCTCACTCTGTGGCTGATTAGGTACCTGTCTCCCACTGCCAGGCTGAGGTGCTTGAGGGCAGGAAATAGAAGCGATGGACCACAGCACCTTATTCACAGCAGGTCTCGGTAACCGTGTGACGAGTGACGAGTGAGCCGGTGGAGGAGAAAGTCCTCAGTGGGTGGGGAAGAAAGAGAAAGGAGCATCGCCTAGTGGGTAAGAGGAAGGACTCTTGAGCACAATGCCAGGGTTCAAGTCCCAGCCCTGCCACGTCCTAGCCTTGGGGCCTGGGGCAGGTACGGACCTTGAAAGTGCCTGAGGAGTAGCTGAGTCCGACTGTCCCACACCTGCCACGTTTACCCTTCTCTTAAAGGAGAGAGAATTCCTTCCTGAACGAACGGGAGCTGACAGAGGCCCCGCCCTCCGCGCCGCCGGCAGCGCTGACTTGTGCTCACGTCTCAAAGTGCCCATCCCAACAAACTCACCTAAGAGAGCTACTAAGTTCACTCAAGTCCCATGAAACAGTGCCTGCCATGTTTTAAATGTATGAATTATACCCATTTTCCCCAAAATATCATCGGAAAATACCACAAGACTGCAGGTGCCAAGACGCTGAAAAACGAAGAGAAACTTGTCCAAAGAAGATATAACCACAAACCCACAAATCTCCTTCTCCTTCTCCTCCCTCTCCAGTGGCCGCGGCTCCCGGGAGCCCCCAGGCAAGGCCACAGCGCCGTCCCCTGGGTATCAGGGCAGTCAGAGTGGCAGGAACGAGTTATGCTCCCCGAACACCAAGGGTCAGGCTTGGGGGAGGGGAGAATGATGAAAAAGGATTGGTATGCGATTTCTTAAAATATATTTTAACTGATTTCAGAGAGGAAGGGAGAGGAAGAAAGAGAGGTGGGGAGAGAGGGAGACAGAGAGAAAGGAGAGGGAGAGAAAGAGAGGAACATCAATGATGAGAGAGAATCATCGATCGGCTGCCACCTGCACACCCCATACTGGGAATCGAACCCGCAACCTGGGCATGTGCCCTGGACTGGAATCGAACCCAGGACCTTTCAGTCTGCAGGTCAACACTCTACCCACCGAGGCAAACCAGCCAGGGCTGTATGGTTTTTTTTTTAATGATATCCCGATCACTGTTCCTGCCCTATGAGCAGCCCTAAGCAATCCTCTCGCCTGGGACCTGGCCTAGGCCTTTGGGACAACACCCCCAGCCATCTCTGCAAGGACCACTCTGCCAGCCCGGGCACCATCCCTGCAGGGAGAGCACCCCCACAGTCCCGCCCCCACCCCCACCTCCTCTCCCCCGAGGAAACTCGGACTGGCCGCTTTCTCAGAACCACAGTCCTTGGCGCCCAGGGCTTGGCTGGATCGATGCTCCTGTCTCCCGAGGGCACCTCGCACAGCTGTGCCACGGCCACTGCATTCCGGAACGTGAACCGTGCCATCAGCCGTCGCTGCAGAATCACTTGAACACAACGCTCAGTGACAGGGGCTCATTACCCGGGCTGCCCGCTCCATCAGCAGACATCACTGGAGTAGGTTCCTCAGAAGAAGGGGAACACACCTGCCCCCAACTCAGACCTTCACACCCTGCACATCATCGCAGGCCACACTGGGGAGACCTGGCGGCTGCAAGGGAAGGGCCCCAATGCAAAATGCACCTCGGCTGCAAGCGAACCGGAAAACTGGTCCCCAGCAGGAACGGCTCCCCCCACCCGCCAACTGGACAGCGCAGTTTAGAATGCACAAGTGTAGCTGCCAGTGTCCCGGGGAAATGCAAGCGACCGCTTTTGTTTGAACGGAGGGCTGAGGAATACAGAAAAGACGTGTCAGGCAGGAGCTTCAAAATGCTTATAATCTGGTGGGGACCAGAGACCACAACACAGACGGGAACTGGAAGGTAACGGACACTAACCCACGGCTCGGTGGTGTGAAATCGGTCACAAGCAGTAAGGGGGAAACCAGTCCCTTTGAGGGATAGAGATTCAGGAATAACTATTATGACTCAAGAAAGGGATGAAAGCATCATTTCATTTTTTAAAAAATGTTTTATTGATTTCAGAGAGAAAAGGAGAGGTAGAAACATCAACAATGAGAGAGAATCATGAATTGGCTGCCTCCCCCACAACCCAGGCATGTGCCCTGACAGGGAACTGAACTGGGACCTCCTGGTTCATAGGTCGATGCTCAACCACTGAGCCATAGGGGCTGTGTTCAAGCATCGTTTCAGATTATCCCGTGGAGCTTAAAATTACAGAGCAGAAAGAGCCACCATCAGACACGTAAGGACCAAAGGGAGAGCGTTATTCTGCTTTTTTCCCAAGAACAACTACTCCCGCCCGTCCCCGAAGGTGATCTGAAACAGGTGTCGGCTAAGTCAGAGACGACAGAATCCTGTCCTTTTCTCTGGATGTACCGGTGTCTTCCAGACCTGAGCTTCCCAACCTCCAGAACTGTCAGGGATGAGTATCTATTGTTAATGGGCCACCCAGTCCACACGCTTGCTACCGCTGCCTGAAGGGACTGAGATACTGGTGACCTTCAGGAGGAGCAGGGCACCACCGCACTCACACCCAGCTGCAAGGAAGGCTCCGCCCAGCTCTGGGTAAAGCTCCGCCCAGTTCCAGTGAAGGCCCCGCCCAGCTGCAAGGAAGGTTCCTCCCAACTCTGGGTAAAGCTCCGCCCAGTTCCAGTGAAGGCCCCGCCCAACTCTGGGTAAAGCTCCGCCCAGTTCCAGTGAAGGCCCCGCCCAACTCTGGGTAAAGCTCCACCCAGTTCCAGTGAAGGCCCCGCCCAGCTCTGGGTAAAGCTCCACTCAGCTGGGGAAAGGCTCTGCCCAGCCCCAGGAAGGCCTCTCCCAGCCCAGGGAAGGCTCCCCGGAGAGTGAGGGCACCTGGGCTCCCTGTGGGAACCATGCAGATCCCCAGGCGCACGACAGGCCCTGTCTCTCAGGCAGGTTTCTGATCAGCGCTCATTGGCCCAGAGGTGGCAGGGACACTCATCAGCCCCCAGAGACGGGTATCCCCAAGTGTGAGGACCCTCTGGGCGCCTGGAAGCTCAGAGGAGCAGAGAGCAGGCAGGGCCTTGCTGGCAATGCTGAGATGTGTAACCAGCCCCTTCAGCCACGAGCCAGCGCGCACAGTGGGCGTTTGGTGGGGGCAGCAGAGGTTCCTCTGTGACGTCCAGGCAGGAATCCAATGGAGCCTCCGGAGTCCACACACCGGAGACACCTCCCAACCTCCTAAGTGTTCAGAGTGGGAGTCACCAGGGCCCCAGCCTCGCCAACGATGACTCGGGAGAGCCTGCTAGACCCTGTTCTTAAGCACTTGTCCCCGAAAGCAGGGACGAGGGCCCAGGCAGTGAAGGTCCCTGCGTGGGGTCAGGGTGACTGCATGAGGTTCTGTCTGGACGTCAGTTTTCACCTTGAGCTTCCGAGAACAAGAGGAGATGTCTGTCTGCCAAAGAACAAGGAGCGTCGCTGAGGCCGGAAGGGAAGGAAGGCGGAGAAGAACAGCGTTCTGGGCAGTGTTTTGTCTTGTAAATGACTTGGCAGCCTTTGGCCAAGTCCATAAAAAAATGTTTAAGTGCCATGTGTTGGCCATAGTTCATTTCCATAAAAGTCTAATAGGCACATTGACATTTTGAAGAGCTGGTTTAATGAAAATCCGATTCCGCAGGTATTTACTGACTACTTATTGTGTAGGAGGCGTGACACTAAGACCCAATAATCCTGCTTGTACAAGGTTCTGCCCTCAGATACTTCACAATCTGTTCAGGGAACGGAAGAGACAGACGCTGAGCTGCACAAATAGCATTTGGGGGAGGAATTGCGTGTCCCTCCAAAACTTGATTTGTGAGTTGAAGTCCTCCAAATGTGGCTGCACTTGGAGAGATGCCTTCAAGAAAGGAATTAAGGTTAAATGAGCTGCTGTGGGGGGCAGGGGGAGGAGGGTTCGCTAACCCAATCTAACTGGTGTCCTCCTTAGAAGAGGAAGAGACGCCAGGAGGTGTGTCCCCAGAGAAAAGATCATGTCAGGAGACAGAGAGAAGTCTGCCTTCAGAGAGAGTCTGTGAGAACCAAACCCGCCAGCCCTGACCGAGGCACCCAGCCTGCAGACGGTGAGGAAATAGATTTCTATAGTTCACCACCAGCACACACCCCCCACCTCCTCCCCGTCTGTGACATTTTGTTATAACAGCCCTAGCAGATGAATGCAGCCACTCTAGGCAAGTGGTGATACCTGCCACCAGCGGGGAGGGCTTTTATTTAACAGGAGGAATTGGGGGGTACACAGTGGCTTCCAACAGCCTTCTTCCTACCGTGTCCCTCCCCCCCCCCAAAAAAAAAAAAAAAAAAAACTCAAGAGGTTTCCCAGTGGCTTTCCTTCCTCCCTGGGGAGATGTGGCCACGCCAATTCCTCGGTTCCCAAAAGGGAAACGGAAAGGGCGGGAAAGAGACGGTGAGCTCCCAGTGTCAACGGCAGGAGTGCTCTTTTCAGGAAAATGCTATAAAAAGCCAAGCCATCCACCTCTCACACAAGCACCACCACCTTTCGTGATAGTGACTCGGGCCACCCGCGCCGTCACGGCAAGACGGCTGAGCTAAAATAAGAAGGTATTGATTTCCAGGGAAACGGAGTCTCAGCAGAAAGGGAAGGTCCTCGGGTTTTAAGAAAGTTGGGAGGAAAGCTGGCCGTTGAACAAATGCGAGGGGTCAGGTGCGCTTCTAAGTATGGCACCTTGTCCTGTTGAGCTGCAGGAAAAGCGCCTCTGAACACAGCACGTATCCACCAGCAAAGCCACGGGGTCACGCCCAGAGCAGCCACAGGACCCCCCACATCAGCCTCCACGTCTCCTGATTCGGGTTGTGGTTTCTTTAAATAAAATGGAATATATTAATTAAAAGGTAACTTTTCAACGAAGGCCAAAAAATTTTAAATTTAGGACACCGTGTTCTAAAACATTGTCGACATTTGTGGAACCGAATTACGATGAGAAGTCCAGGGAAATAAGTATCCCACCCAGGTGAGAGCAGGGACACACACAGTCCACACAGGTGACGGCAGGGACACACAGTCCACACAGGTGACGGCAGGGACATGCAGAGTCCACACAGGTGACGGCAGGGACACGCAGAGTCCACACAGGTGACGGCAGGGACACGCACAGTCCACACAGGTGACGGCAGGGACACGCACAGTCCACACAGGTGACAGCAGGGACACACACAGTCCACACAGTTGACAGCAGGGACATACTCAGTCCACACAGGTGACGGCAGGGACACACACATAACCACTCACACTCCTTACCCTACGGATTGAGTCTGGGGTGGCAGGCCTACCTGCCCATCCTTTCCCAGCCTTAGTCTTCAAACTCATGACTAACACGTGGTCAATAAACTAACGCAACAGGACAGGAGACATTCCCCTGTCATTAGCCCTGAATCCTCACCTGAACGTCAGGCCTGCCCAGGCTCAGGGCACAGGCCGGGGTTTCGGGCTAGATCCCCAGCAGGGGGCATGCAGGAGGCAGTGACAGATGTTCCACTCCCACATCGATGTTTCTCTCCCTCCCTCTCTTTCTCCATCTCTAAAAAGTCAGTAACATATGAACATTCCTTCAGAGTAAACAGTGAGTGAGCCAGGTGGATGTGGCTAAAGGCTTCCC
>PVJC01053166.1:0-10904 GCA_004026665.1 Murina feae | reverse complement strand
ATCACTGTGAGGGATTAACCTCTAAGCCACTTGGTTACGGGAGTCAGCTGTGTCTACAGTGGGAGAACTTCTGTGCTGGAGACACCCTTATGGGGCAAGAGTTGTTTCAGTGGAGCTTTTATGCTCACTGCATCTGCCCCGAGTGTGTTCCTTGTGGATCTGTTTTGTTTAGGTTAGTCCCTCTCTGGCCACTGGATGGGGCTGGCTCCTGTATCTTTAAGGAGGTGTTGCTGCAGAAGCCTCTGATGCACTTGGGAGGGGCGGGGCCTCGGGGAGTTCGCCGGGCGGGGCGGAGCAAATAGCTATGGCGCTTCTCAGCCCTGCGCTGAGAGACACCAGGTCTCTGTGTCCCATGGTAATTGCTGCAAGCAACGCTGAGAGAAACCCGTTTTGGATTTCCTCCTGGTGCTAGTCTCTGGGTGTCTGGGTCCTTAGAAACTCGCTTGGAACTGGAGTTCGGAGCTGCTGAGGACTTGTGGCTCTCTCCGTTTTGGAAAAGAATCGCTTCCCCCGGCGCCAGCCCTTCCCTGAGCCCGTACGCGCGCCTCTGTACCTCTGTACTTTGCTTCCGCTGCTCCTCTGAGTCTCAGACTCTTCTCTGGTTGTAGGATTTTCACTCAGCCAGCCGTCCTGTGGGTGCGAGTGGTGTCCGTGTGTTCTTTTCGTGGTTTTTCTGAAATAGTTGTTCACAGCTGCATATACGGTGTCTACCCTATGCCGCCATCTTGTTTCTCCTGTTTTTTATTTTAAATTAAATTTATTGGGTGACATTGGTTAATAAGATCATATAGGTTTCAAGTGTATACTTCTCTGATACATTATCTGTATTATAATTTATTTTAAACAGGATTTTCTGATGTTCTGTGGAAACCAGGTTATATGGGAATAAGTTCAGAAGGAGAGAGAAACTGACCAGGAAGCTTTGGGAATAATTTATAAAAGAAGCGATGGTGGCGTAGATTTGATGATACTGGAGAAATTATCAGAACCTTGATATATTTTGATGCCACTGAGCCACCTTATATAATCCAGGAATGTGAACTAATATGATAAAGCCATATCACATGATTATATAATCTAGGTGTTGACTTTAGGACAAGGGTGGGGAACCTTTCTCTGCCAAGGACCATTTAGATGTTTATAACATCATTCACAGGCCATACAAAATTATCAGCTTAAAAATTAGCCTGCTATATTTGGTCCAACATTTAATGAACTCGCCCTTAATGCCTTGGCAGGGCCAAACCAAAGAATTTTGTGGGCCTTATTCAGCCCGTGGGCCAGATCTATCAGATGTTTGCACCCCTGCTTTAGAACCACATTTTCATTTAGGTGGGACCATAGGTCTTTGGATACATTATTCTCCCACAAAAAGAATGAAAAAATGCCAGTACAAATCCATCTAACTGCATAGGTGACAAAACATGATACTGCCATTTTGAGCCTCTAGTGCTCGTTAAAAGTCTTCAACTCCATGGTGTAGTAAATATCCATTTATGCTGACTTTTTATTATTAAGTTAAACATTATGCTTGCACCAGAGAATGACCAAAGCCAGGTGGAATTTCGAGGTGTGGCTTTCTGGGGTTTGTCCTAAAGGATTAAAACATTGCCATGTTCTGGCTAGGATAGGGGCAATATGGAGAGACTCCAATATATTTTCTCCCCAAACCAAGACCCCAGTGCTGTGTTCCTGAAGCCCATTCCACACTTAAAGGCCCTCACACTTCATCCTGTGCCACCAGAGGGGGTATTATGGCTGCAGAAGCTCCTGCAGAGAAGAATGTGCCTCTTTGTGACACTCCTGTAGACTTTCATACAGCAATGTGGCCATAGATCTACCTCTTGACAAATCCTAGTGGCCGGGGGAGTGTGACATGCCTGTTGACTTGGCTTCAGATGGATTTCTATCCCTAAGGTTTGAGCCCGATGTAAGGAACCGGAGTAGAACTGAGCCCCCAGCTGATGCAGGGCTGTTGCTGGAGGAAACAGATAGGATTAGGGGAGCAGCAGATGTTACTGAGGTGGCACCAGAGCATCTCCAGGCTGCCTGCCCTCTGTGGGCCGTCATTAAGCGGCCCTGCAGCTCAGGACTCCTGGCGTGAGTGGCAGATATATTTTGATTAAAATACCACGCGTTCTTTTTCTCACTTGATTTGTCCTTATGAAGGACAAAGGAAGTGAGTCCCTGAGACAGGAGTTCCGACAGCTCAGTAGAAGAAATGCACTTTTGTTTCCAACGGAGCCCAGCAGCGCTGAGCCTAAAACACAGCGAAGTGTTTCTGGTCCCATACTTACCGGGGTCTATTGTGATCCGCATGCAGCATTCCCTCTTGGAAGCTAAAGTTAATGATGCCTATTTTCATAGCTATTGTTTCTAAATTCTATTGCCTAGATGCCAGAAAATGAATGAAAGAAACATGGACAAAGACAAAGAAACAACTTAACTGTATTCCAATTCTCACAGTAGTGGTTTAATACCTTTAAGATCTCGTTAGGTGAGTGGGTTGAAGGAGCTGGTTTTGAGAAGGGTTTTATTGCCCAAAAGAAATTATTTTACCTGCATTTCAACAAACGAAAACCATACCCGAGTGGAGGAAACTTCTGGTGGTAGAAGAGCTTGCTCTGAGGATTCCGCGTGCACAGGGAAGGTCAGAGAGCAGTGCTAATGTATGGGGCACGGTTACAGTGTTTTGGACAGGTTCAAGCCTTGGACTGAACCTGCCCAGCACAATTAGCCAATGGCTATAGCTGTGAGCTTGAACCTATGATCTGAACACCTGGCCCCACGTGTCTCAGTGATAGAGTTCAGGTGCATGTAATGGAGTGGGATTGAAGCCCACGAGAATGATGTAAACAATTTGACCACGCCCTTACTTTGCCTCGTGGCATCTGCTATAAAATAAAGACGTGGCTTGTGGGCGTGGGCATTGTCTCTCACCATCAGAGAGGGCAGCGTCCCACCGAGACCCAGCTTTCATTCTCTTGTCTGTCTTTTCTTAATCCTTTCATCACCCCCACTCAGGTTCACCCTTGGCCGTACCGGCGTGGCACACTAATGAACACTGCTGGAAAGAGTAGCAGAATGAAAATGGGGCATGTTTACACATACTTTGTTAAGGCTAACTTTATTTTTAAGTGAGAAGCTTTTATTAAAACAGTCCATGCCCAAGAAAGATGAAAATATACTTAAATAGCATATTTTTCTCCTCTAAGCAAGGGATGTAAATCCAGGCTCTAAAATAATCATAGGTCTTCATTCTGCAGAAGGTGATTGGTCTCTAGCAGCAATGTGATGTGACCTGTCAGTCAGCTGATGGCTGGTCACCTTGCCAGGACACCTTGCCAGGAAGCATTCTGGTAGCTCTCTGTCAACACGTTCTCCACCCCATGCCACTGAAAATGCCACTGGAAAGAATACGGTATTAGCAAACTGTCTAAAGATGAAATTTTACAAGAAAGGTAAAGTGCAATTTAACAGGATAAAAACGAAATACTCTGTAGATCCTCCCTAAGTGCCCTCCATGAACATTTAGTTTTCCCCAGGTAATGCTAGAGGGAGTTTACTTTTTACCTTCCAACAACTGCCGGTCCCTGACCTGTAGAAACTGCTACTGTTCTCTTTGAAATACTCCTTATCATGTATGCCATTTATATATATGTATTGCATACATCGGATGGGACCATAGGTATTATCACTACGTATCCTATATAATAAAAGCTTAATATGCCAAGTGTCCAGTCATCCAGTTGGCCGTTTCACCAATCAAAGTGTAATATGCTAATGATATGCTAAGGCCGATCAATCACTTGCTGTGATGTGCACTGACCACCAAGGGGCAGACAGTCGACCAGTCGACCAGTAACTATGATGTTCACTGACCACCAGGGGGAAGATGCTCTGACCAGTAGGTGAGCTTGCTACTGTTGTCCAGCTGATCTGGATTGAGCCAGATGGGCCGGACATACCCTGGAGCCCTCCCATAGTCCCTCCCCAGCTGGCCAACCTCCTGCCTTTCTTCCCAGCCCCAATAGTGCACAGGTGGGGTACCTCGGCCTGGCTTGCACCCTCTCACAATCTGGGACTTCTCAGGGGATGTCAGAGAGCCAGTTTTGGCCCAATCCTGCAGTTTAGGCTGAGGGACCCCACTGGTGCATGAATTCATGCACTGGGCCTCTAGCAATAATATAGCATATTGAGCTAGCATTCCTTCAGGTTTGCCTTTGGAATTGAACGTAAAATTTAATTTTCTTATGAACATCATGAGCAAGGAGATATTAATATGTGAGGACCTTCCTCTTGGTCACATCAAGCAACATGTGTCCCTCATCTTGTTTCTGGTAATCTGAAATACAACATGGAAGGGTTAGTATCAAACCCCTAAAAAGGAAGCCCCTTCATTAGGGAAAACACTTAGTGATGGCTGATTTAATCAGGACCTCCTGCCTTGGGTTCCCACTCTCCTGGTGGCCTGGCTCAGCACCTGGGCTCCTCGGAAATAGGTCTGAGAAAAAACATAGCCCTGGGGTGTCGTCTCAAGTACCAAAAGTTTGTGGGTTGGTTTCATGGTCAGAGCACTTATGGAAGTCAGTCTCTCTCTCTCTCTCTCTCTCTCTCTCTCTCTCTCTCTCTCTCTCTCTCTCTCTCTCTCTCTCTCTCTCTCTCTCTCCCCCTCCCTCTCTCCCTTTCTTCCTCTCTCCCTTTCTCCCTCTCTCCCTCTCTCCCTTCCTCATTTTTAAAAATGCATGAGTGGCTCTGGATTTGTTTAACTGATAAAGAGCATTTCCCAACCACTCTGTCCCTCCTGTGGCACATGAAGCCCTCGCAGGCACATCCTTGTAGCTGACTTGATGTAGTGGTAGAGAGTCTGTGGAAGGTTGCCTGACTAACTTCTCTGTTCTGGAGGGAAAGAGCTCAATTTTTCTTCATTGTTTCCCTGCCAGTTTCTTGTTTGTTTTCTTTTTATTATAAATAAATAAATATGAATAAGCCCTGACCTGTGTCCTCAGTGGTTAGAGTGTCAGCCCACTCACCATAACGTCTCAGGTTTGATTCCCAGTCAAGGGCATGTACCTGGGTTGCAGGTTCCATCCCAGGCCCTGGTTGGCGCTTGCATGAGGCAGCCGATGATGTGTCTCTCTCACACTGATGTTTCTCTGTTTCTCTCTCTGTTCCTCCCTCTCTCCCTCCCTTCCGCTCTTTCTAAAAATCAATGGGAAAAATATCCTCCAGTGAGGATTAAGGAAAACAAACCAACCAACAAATAAATACAAATAACATTTAAAGAAAGACCTATTTGTGCAAGTGGTGGAAGAGCTCCTCGGGATCCTTGTCTCAGATTTGACTTTGGCCTCTATATTATGCTGTTCATGGCAGCCAAGGCCCCAGCCCAAACACACGGTATCCTCTACATCTTGTTCCTACAATGCCTCACAGTCTGAGGGCAGGATATAACCATTTCCTTCTAAACCCAAGCCGCAGAGGTCTTGTATCCTGAGTCACAGGGGAGATCTGAGTCTAAGTTAAGAGTTTATTGTAAAATCTCAGCTGTCTCTCACTCTCAGCAGGCAGGTGAGATCTTTCTGCAGGGTAGAGAGTTCAAAGCATCCTTTGCTTCCAGGTCTGAAAGAGGTTTTGCAAACCTTTGTTTGTATTATTGAAGGCTTTTTCCTCCTGGTTGGGCTCATTAATACCCTTTGTGAGTACTATTTTGCTTTTTCAAATAGCTTTTTCTAAACAGTTTTCTCTGGTGGAAAATCCAATTTAGTTGCAAGCAATATTACCAGTTCCGCTCCTTTATTTTCTCTTCCTTGTTGAAAGGAAAATAAAAGATTGTGTCAAAATAGAGATGTACGATTTATAGCATTAGCACTTCCATTAATAAATTTATGCAGCAATCATATATCTTTACATTTTGCATCTGTCCACCACTGGAGACAGCTTCTTTATGTTGCAAGAGCATATTTTTCTTCAAAGCATCTTTTTTTCTTTCTTGAATCTTAAGCTTTTGCCCCAAAGTTTTATTGGAAGTGGGCATGTGGTAGGGAATTCCAGCACTTTCCACAGCTGTAGATCTTGCTGTACATTTTGCTGTAGATTTAATCTTCGAGTTATTGAAATTCTTCATGACATTCATCTGCAGAGTTACTGAGGAGAGCTAACCTTTCCTATTTCAGATGATTCTTGCTTAATCCAAATGATTTGAAAATAGCTGCCCCCATTCTCTTTAGCTCAGAAACTCATTCCGTTTCCATAGTGTTTGGTTCTGAGAGGGCAGATCAGGAGCCAAGCTATTTAGAGGCCTTCTGAGCATATTCCCCTGAAGTCTTTATTGCCACCATATAGAATGAACCTGTCTTGGGATGAAATCAGATGGAATGAAGCAGAAAGGAGAGGGGCAGATGGGAATAGTTATAAGGTGTGCGGGAGCGAGCTCACACCAATGCAACAGAACCTCTTGTTAAATTTTCAGGACTTTGTGAGATGGTTAATAATGTGGGTAGCTTAAAATTAGCCAATGCCACCAGTCAGCTTCCTCCATTAGGAAGGGAGGGAGGGAGGGAGGGAGGGAGGGAGGGAGGGAGGGAAGAAAGAAGGGAGGAAGGGAGGATTGTTAAACATTTCCTAAACACAACTGCCTGGACCCATCCGAATTAAAATCATGTGCCCTTTTGTCATGAGAGCTAATTAACTCCCTGTATACACACACACACACACACACACATACACACGCACTGCATTTTACATTAGTTAGTTTGAGTTGGTTTGCTGTGCCATATAACATGTAGCCAGGCAAGTTATGGCTTGGCTAAATGATTTACTTCACCACTATGATAAATATCTTTGTTTTATGTTATGTGGAAGATAAAATAAGGGAACCAATACAGCTTTTTGATTAAAAAGCTGCATGTTCCTGTTGGGTGTTACAAAATCTCTGAAGAAAGTAATATAACTTTTTGATGGCTTATTGTAACAGGCTGACAGATTATTCACAGTTCTGTAGGAGTCTTTGAATGGCAAAGAGAAGGAACAACAAAATTTGCTTTGTGAATCAGTGTACAATATAGCATTCATAACCTTTGAGGGGAAAAATCGGGGCAACATGGAGTTTTAAGATAGCAGTGGGGTGATTTGTTTCCGAAATAGATAAAGTTGACCAGGATGACTGTGGTGAGGAAGTTGTTCACCGTCCCTGTGTTTCTCCGCTCAATCATGCTGCTACGCTGAGTAGGCTCATCTACTTTCTCACTTCGTGTGAATTCTAAGTTTGCTTCAGTAGCTGAAAATTGATGAATATTCTGGACCAGAATGCCCATCTCATAAAATTGCATGATTTTGCAGGGATTTAGTGCCTTTAAACAGCCCCACTGGTCTGTTTTTAGTCTTTTGAACTAAAGTTGACGCCAAGTACATTAGAAATGCTTATATCCGGTGTTCACTAGGTTTGAATGTAATTTCTAATGATTTATGGCTAGTTATTATCATGTGCCTCATGCCCCATTGTTTGAAAATCATTAGATAAATGCAAACCGAAGTGGTGAAACTTGCACATAATTTACTTGTAATTTGAATGCAAAATCAGTCATCTGTTTGAGGTGGGAAAAGAGAGAGACAAAATTTAAGAGAAATTAGACAAAAGACCTTGTGTGTTCAACACGCAATTTCCTATAATATTGGGTAGAGTTGTGTATTTTTTTTCAGTAGAAAATAATTCAAAGGAGGAACACATGTAGGTTGTATCTGACAGTGAGGACATGAGGATAGGCTTTCAGATGGGACAGAGCTAGTTAAAGGGTAGAGTTGAGGGATTAGGCTAAAGTCCCTTGAATAAACCTAGGCCACTGGGAGATTCTAGAATGATATTATTGGAATCGATGTTTTATCTCTTACTCAGTTGGGAGATGTTTACAGTGTATCACACTTCTTTTCATTTACAAAGTGCTTTCTATTTGGCAAAATATTTTCACAGGTCAGTTGAAATTAGGGAATCTTTATATTTATAAAAGAAAACTTCAATCACCCCAGAAACTGTTCAAGACTTATCTAAAGCAACTAGTAATCAAAGGTATCTATTATAATTTTCCCCTCTCATTCCAGTTAAATAAGGAGTGCCTGTGTAACCATAAATAAGTCACTTACCTCTCTGAGCTTCAGAGAACCTGTCTGCAAAACCAGGAAAGCAAAGGGCAGAGTGGATTAGAGGAGGGAGTAAAAGCATGCCTTGTAGCATTGTGCCTTGCACATCTATCCAATGGATAGGTGTTAGCTATTACTATTGTTGCTCATGAGACTCATTAACCATGTTAAATAAATAAATCCCCACTTCTGTTTGTGCACACTGGATACAGTTGCCCATGAGAGAAGCCCCCTAATCTCAGATCAACACAGCCATTGGGAGCACTGCCCTTGTGTGACTTTTAAATAAAGCACAGGTTTAAAGGTCTTGATTTCTCTGCCCACTGCACCTTCATACAGATGGCATCTCTCCTGAGGGCCAGGCAATGGGCCACTTCTCATGCCCTGTGCCCCTTTGGAAGGTGTTGATCTCTCTCCCTAAGGTATAACCTATCCCTTTTCATATCCCACACTCCAGTGAGCTTTGCTTATAAATTTGGTGACTGATTATCTCAAGCCTATCATTTAATTTTGATGACTGTCAGGGAACTTTTATTTACTACTAGAGACCTGGTGCATGAATCTAGTGCACCGGTGGGGTCCCTCATGTGTGGCCTGTGGGGATCAGGCGAAACTGGTGGTCCAACACTGCCTGCTGCGCCTGCCTGCTGCTTCTGCTCATCCTGGCCCCTCTGTGGTCTCTGTGCTACAGTGGCCAGCTGTGAGCCCTGTATCTGGCACCCATCAGTCAGCTGAGTGGTGCTCCTTCTGTGGGAGCACACTGACCCCCAGGAGGCAGCTTCAGCATTGAGCATCTGCCCCCTTGTGGTCAGTGCACATCATAGTGAGCGACTAGTCCACCAGTTGTTTAGTCTTTATGTCGACCAGTCACTTAGGCTTTTATATATATAGATGGTGAGCAACAAACAGAAATTTAATTTTATTTGTTATTATGGGTTTCAAGTATCATAATAGCAACGTTAGTAAGTTTATAAATTGAAGTTATAAGGATATGTACTTACATTCTTTATGCTGCTTTTTATCTGGGCCATGATAAGCCATTTGGGATACATTTTTTTGGTTTATAGTGTATACTCTGCTTAAAAAGAACTGTCATTACTTATTGTATGAGTTTGCCATTGCTATATCAAACCCCCCCCCCCACAGAAGTCAGAGTTGAAGGTGACAGTTATTTATTATTGTTTATGTCTCTGAGAGCCATCTGGGGTCTGCTGATCCAGACTGGGCTCAGCAGGGTGGCTCTTCTCCATGGTGCAGGGCCTGACTCTGCTTCCTGTGTTTCATCCTCCTTAGACTAGCAAACAGACTGGCCAGGCCACTTACTTCTCATGCTGTGACAGAGATGCAGTAGATCAAGCAGAAATAGGTCAAAGACTGGAACTTAGGACACTCTCATTTCCATCTATATGTAAAGGCCAAAGAAAATCCAAGTTCAAGGCTAAGGGGTAGGCGAATACATGTGGCCATCGTAAAAGTGTGAAAGAAGGGAGAGGTGCACAATTGAGGCCAAAAATGCTGTTACCATGGTTAACAGCAACCTCATAGAAGGTCATGACATTTACTGGCATTAGTTCTGTATGTTTGCTGTCTCTAATAAAATCACTGCTCTTCCTGGGTATTTAGTGTATTTTAATCTCAAGGGTACTGAAGACTGTGCTGCAGACCCAGCTGTAGTTCTTGTGTTGTGTGTTAGAAAAACCCAGCATTCCTTCCTGTATGTCTCTTTTACTACTCATGCTAGTACCCCACACATAGCACTTCATTCTGACACTTCTGTTTTATTTATTTATTAAAAATATATTTAATTGATTTTTTTCAGAGAGTAAGGGAGAGCGATAGAGAGTTAGAAACATCGATGAGAGAGAAACATCCATCAGCTTCTTCCTGCACACCCCCCACTGGGGATGTGCCCACAACCAAGGTACATGTCATTGACCGCAATCAAACCTGGGACCCTTTAGTATGTAAGCTGACATTCTATCCACTGAGCCAAACCAGTTAGGCCATTTTGACACTTTTGGTCACCAAACTCGTGGGGGTCTTCCCCACCCAACAATTCCCCATGACAGTGGGTGCCCTACAATTTAACTCAGTTCTGACACTATCTTCCTGGTGATCCCACAAGTTAAGGGCTCAGTTTTAGGAGATTGCTCCCACCCATGTCACAGGCCAGTCAGAAGCAGTGGGCCAGAAGACCCACAAATTCTGTCCGACTTGGCTACAAACCAGAGGTTCCTATGATCTCCTCCCTCAGTGGATTTGATTAATTTGCTGGAACAGGCCACAGAAGGCAAGGGGAATTTGACTTATGAAAGAGATTTATTAAAAGTTACGATGCAACAGATGAACAACCAAATGAGACACAGGGCCAGGTCTGGGAGGGTCCCACAAGCAGGGACTTCTGTCTCTATGGAGTTGGGGTGCATCACCCTCCAAGTATGTGGATGTGCTCCCAGACCTGGAAGTTTTCTGAACTGGTACCGTGGGAATGTGATGGAGGCTTTATCACATAGACATGATGGATCATTGCATGCTCAGGCCTGTCCCTTCTCAAAAGATTGGGGTGGGGCTGACAATGCCACATTTCTAATCGTGACTCGGTCTTTCCAATGACAAGCCCTCGTCAAAGAGCCATTCAAAAGCCCACCCAAGGATATACAAGGGTTTCAGGAGTCCTTTGTCAGAACCAAAGATCAAATAAAATGCTCCTACTTTTCTTATCATCTAGGAGATTATGGATGTTTTAGGAGCTCTGTTTTTGGAACTAG
>PVJC01053165.1:0-10910 GCA_004026665.1 Murina feae | reverse complement strand
CCGAGCCTCAGATGCGGCTGGGGGCAGGTCCCCAGTGGTCACACACACACACTCATACACACACAAGGTGCCTGGCAGACTGGGGCCATCATAGGACATCCACTGAGGGGTCCCAGACTGTCAGAGGGCACAGGCCGGGCTGAAGGACTCCCTCCACCCCGAGTGCACAAATTTTTGTGCACCGGGCCCCTAGTTAATATATAAACAGTGGCCAACATATGTAGTAGGAAAGAAGCCTTAGCAAAGGACACTTTCTGAATGATGTTCTGTTTGACATTCTATTTCAGCTTGAGGTTTTACATTTATTTACAGGATGTCCTGTAATTTAATTCAAGATATTTTTAGAGAAGTGGTGAATGAATCTGAGGTCCTCCTGTTCAGACTTGAGGATTGGGCCACCTGCAAAGAAGAATTATATAAACCCCACAGAAAGGGAATATCCTTATCAGGAAACCTTAAAGATCAATAAGTTCTTTCTGTCCAGTCATCCATGGAGGATCTATTGAGTAGCCCTGGGGTATCACTGTGTCTAGAGGAACAGAGAGAGGAATGACAATAAGTAGACAAGAATCTGTCTATAGCAATGGTGAGTGCACAACATGGCTAAGTAGGAGGTGGGTGGGAGCAGAGAGGCGAGTGAGGACCTCTGCTTGCTAGTGTTTAAAAGAGGCTTCCCAGGAAAGAAGGATCCAAGCTAAGACTTGAAGGAAGAGGAGGTGTTCACCAGGTAAAAAAGTGGGGGGAGGTGTTTCAAACAGAGGAACCAGTTTGAGTGAAGAGACCCACCTAAACAAGATGGTACATGGTGTGGTGAACAGAGGGACAGTGGGTCAATTTATAGCTGGGGATCTTGAGACAAAAAGAGCGATTGGGACTAGTGTAAGAAAGGCTTGAATGCCCTGGTACATGAATTTGAAATGTAACCTGTGTGTAATGTAGAGCTATCGGAGTATTTAAGCAAGGATAAAATATCATCCAATCTGCATTGCAGAAAGATACTGACAGGAGTGTGGAGGATGGATTGAGGAGGCAGTGATTGGAGTGGGGGGAGATCAATCAGGAGGGGATTTCAGTAGTCTAAAGATGTATCAGTCTAAATTAGAGCAGCTGTCTTTGATTGACAAGAGGTTTATACAGGACCTGGGGTACAACAGCTGTTAACTTTGCAGACTGCCGTTTTATAGTCTCTACATACATTGCTGGTGTTCTTTGCGAATGAAGGTAGACCTGATCAGGAAACAACCTCAGGAAATTTAAACATTTGTCAGCATTCACATCAAACCTTTATAAATCTTTTCTCCTTCTTTCTCTGTCACTGACAGTTAACATATTTTCCTCCCTAGGGGGCATTGAAAGCAAATGAAAAGATCACATTTGGGAAGCATGTGAAGAATTAATTATGGTTGGCCTTGACTCTCAGGTGCTTGGAACTCTGGCTGCCACAGAGAGGCTCCCCTTATGATGTAGGCTCATGAGGTGTGTGGCATGGCCTCTGTGGGGTGTAGAGAGTAACAGTGCCGGTAACAGAGCAGGATGATGGAGGCCAAGAGCCTGAAGGAAGAGTTATGGTTGAGAAAGTGGTGCAGTAATATGCTGTGGCTGCGGAAGTGGATGGTTGCAGATTGTTTTATAGTTGACTGATTTTTATGTTTTAACTTTTTGTGATGAAAAATCTTCCAGTGATAATACCTGCCCACTTGCTAAATTTTGCTCTGTGTTCTGTCCTTTCTAGGTAGACCCTATTCACTGAGAGTGGCTCTGGCCCCCTGCCATGGTTGTGCCCCGCACCCTGTTCCGTATGCGTGACCAACTCTAGGCAATCCAGGCATATCTTTGCGGCAGCCATTGACTCATATGTGTGTTGGCAGGACTCAGATAGCAGACACAGCTCTTCCTCTGCATGACATTGCTGTGCCCTGTCATTTTCAGCTGCTGGTAGTGTAATTTAGTTTCTCCAGTCCATATTTTGTCTTCATAGGAAGATTGACAACTCCCTGCCAAGAACAATCCTATCTTACGAGTTCTCAGACTAGTAGGGCCTCCCCACATGTTTGGTGAGAGAGCTGTTGTGTAGGCTCCCTGGAAACCTTTAAGATGGGCCAGGTTCCACATACCCCATCCTATCCCCACCACCTCTTTATCAAACCTCCAGCTGCATCCTGGAAGGAAAAGCCAGATTGCTCTGCAAGGAACTTTCCCCAGGACGTTCATGGGCAGCCATTCCATATAGCACACCTAACACTGAAACACTGGGCAGACTGTGAGCTCCTTGTAAGCCAGCAGCCTCTGAGGGCTTCTTGCATTTATTAGCAAGAGGGGAAATTCAGAACATTAGTGTACCCTTTACATCCAAGAAAATAATTATGGAGAGCGTGAGTGTGAAGTGCAGTAAGAAATTCATCTCCCAGATGTCCCCTTAGACCGTACAGAGTCAACATGCATGGGGAGGGAGGCACTGGAGAGAGATAGCATGGTGGGCAGGAGGCTGGTGGGAAATAAAAAGGCCTTGGGTCGGGGGTGGGGCTGGGTGGCAGAGGGAAAGGGGGGTGCGGGAACATCTGTAATACTATCAACAATTAAAAAAAAAGAATCTATCTAAATTATTTTAAAAAGCAACCCTGAACGTGCATACGGGGTCCTGGGTGGCCAGGATGGCTTCCTCAGTGTTGTGGGGCAGTGGTCTCCAAAATGCATGTTCATGCCCATAAGACAGCCCACAGCAGTGTGGAAAGAAACATTATAAGTATTTATATTTGCATTTTTAATTTTTAATTCCTTTCTTTTGAAAGTGTCTACTTTTTGTATATTTTATAATTACTATGATATTAGCACAGCAGTGCATGCTTTAAAAATAAATACCTGTTTACTGGAGGTAGGCACTCAATGAAAGCTATGGAAAAAAAACAGCTGTACAATAAAGATCTTGTTTCCAAAGGCTTACATTCTAGTTAGGGAGCTGAAAATACATCTATATAGAAACATACAGTCAGTAGTTGTTTTCCCTAGGTACACACACACACACACACACACAGTAATGGTTCTCAAGATCAGACGTAGAAAAAAGAGTGAGTAGAATGGAAGTAAAGAACAAAGCAACCCTCTTCCCCAGGTGGTCTTTGGGGGTTGGGACTGTTATTCTCGTGAGTATGGGATCCTTAATATACCAGAGGGAAGGAGTTTCTACCATTCCTACAGAAAGAAATGGTAAGGAAACAGACCTCTTCACACAGGCTGCCAGGAGCCAAGCCAGTATTGCTCCCTAGGAGGTGGGGAGCATCCTTCTAAAGAAGAGAAAGGCATGAAACATTTATAATTTCATTTTTTTCATAAAGGCAGCTTGGCTGTCCATGTGAGCCATTCCCAGAGCTTTCTTCAAGGTAGTGTAATCTAAACACATAGACAATTCAGGAGTGTGTAGAGCAGCAGGGGGCACATCCCATAGGTGTTAGGATGTTCCACAACCTGTGGGTTGTGACCCCTTTGGCAACCTGCTAAAACCATCATGCATATCAGATATTTACATTATGATTCGTAACAGTAGCAACATTACAGTTATGAAGTAGCAATGAAAATAATTTTATGGTTGGGTCACAACATGAGGAACTGTATTTAAAGGGCCAGAAGGTTGAGAACCACTGGTGTAAAGAAAGTCAAATATGGCCCTAACTGGTTTGGCTCAGTGGATAAAGTGTCGGCCTGGGACTGAAAGGTCCGGGGTTCGATTCCGTCAAGGGCATGTACCTTGGTTGTGGGCACATTTCCAGTGGGGGGTGTGCAGGAGGCAGGTGATCGATGTTTCTCTCTCATCTATGTTTCTAACTCTTTATCCCTCTCCCTTCCTCTCTGTAAAAATCAATAAAATATATATTTTTTAAAAAGTCAAATATGTCCAGTAGGTATCCAGGTCCTCATGATTCTCTCTACAGAGAATTTGTGCCCAAGTCTGTACAGACACTATTTCATTCACTTCCCATAAACAACAAGTGTGAGTCGGCCTCTCTCCCATTTATTAGAGGAACACACTGAGTCCCAGAGAGTTCCCTGACTAACGCATGGTCCCTCAGCTAGCAGCGTTCCGGTGGGAATTCCAGCTAACCCTGCTCCGCTCTGCCAGGCCACACAGCTTTCCCGCACTCTGTGAAACAGTGCCTAGCTTCTGATTATCCGGGGGGTTCTGGTAGCCAAAGTATATTAATTCTCTTGCCTCAAGGCACACTGGCAAGTCCTACTCCAAAGCCCAATATTTTTACATGTACCAATCAATATATTCAAGTAAATACCACCAGATCAGCAGCCAGGAGTCATCCCAAATGTTTGTTAATTCTACCATATGTGTTTGACTGTGTCATTACGTCGCCTGTCCTAATTAAGATGAAAGAAATCTGAGTTGAAGTAACTGATTATGTGAATGCCAGAGCCACTACAATAGAATCCCCAGGGACCTCGGGCTTCCCAGCCCCAACACTGCTCATATAAATTTCTGAGTGATTACATGGCTGCTGTCCATCCCCACGTTTAGAATAATTAGTTGTCACTGAAAATGTTGGAAAATGAATATTGCTATTGAATATATATCCAGGCAGATAAGGCTTACCCAGAAAACCTGGGGCAGTAGATATCATATGTTTTATTAAATTGTGTATTTGCCAGAAAGCTCTAGATCCCCCATCACCCCCATAATGTTCTTTTGGTTCTATAGCTGTTGGGAGGTTTTGGGGTCAGGGTTGCAGAGGGGAATAAGTAGAAATATTGAATGTAGTATCTGGTTGATTGATTTAGATGTGTTATGGACTGAGCTTTTTGGTAAATGAGGCCACATATAAGCAAATATTGGTGAGAAATGTCTGTCTCGCTCTGCTGGAAAAGATGCATTTTAAATATCAAAGAATGGGAGTGGCTGTCCTGCTCTCAATATCTATATTTTGAATTTTAATTTTCCAGTTTTGTGGTTTTTAGACAAAATTAAGCAAAAGAACATTTCTAACTTCTTTTTAGAACTTGCATAATCTACATGTTGAAATAGGTCCATCTGAGTTAGCTCCACCTGCCTGCAAACAGCAAGGTTAGTGCTAACCAGGCATGAAAAATTACCTAGGTTCACCTGGCCAGGTAGTTTCACCAGAACCTTCTGGGTTCACTGCGTTGTGTAACCTTCTCAATAATAGTCCTTAGCACACTGCCCCTAATTTGTGAGGTAATAATACTTTAGCTTGGTTTCACTTTTTTTAAAAAAACACACGTTTCTACTGAGTAAGTTTATTGGGGCGACAATGGTTAATGACATTATGTAAGTTTCAAGTGTACAATTCTATAACACATCAATTGTACTCTGCATTTTGTGTTCACCACCCAGAGTCTAGTCTCCCCGCTTCACCATAAATTAGACTCCTTTTACCCTCTTCATTCTTTCCCTGATCCCTTTTCCCTCTGGTAACCACCCTTGTGTTGTGTCTTTGAATTTGTCTGTTTGGTTTGTTCATTTGTTGCTATTTTATGTCCCATGCATGAGTGAAAGCCTATGGTTCTTGGCCTTTTCCATCTGACTTATTTCATTTAGTCGGATACTCTTAAGATCCATCCACGTTGTCGCAAATGGCAGTGTTTCAGCCTTGCTATCGGCTGAGTTTGACCATCCTTTAAAAGCACCAACCTTGGGCAGGACTTCACAGTTACTCGGCTGCCTGCTCTCACAGATGCCCGTGCCCACCGTCGGCAGTATACTTATGTATTCAAACCTGGAAAGAGAGAGCTTCCTAAAACGATACATTGTGCTTTGGGGACATTTACCTTAAATCCACAACCTATTGTTTTCTTAGGAGAAAGAAAAAAGCATTGCAACTCGAGCTTCCTTTTGCAAATGCTTGAAATCCTTGGCCTTCACAAATGAAAATGCCTGGCTTTGTGACTATAGGTCAAGTGCGTCTGGAAATGTATTGATTAAGGACACAGAGAGAAACACCAGGCATTTGTCTTGATAAATGAAAACTGGGCTGAGGCGAGGTTTTTTGCATCAGGAAAGAATGAGCACTCTTAGGATTAAAGAATGCAAGTCCATTACTGCAACATTTTGAACAAAGAAGCTTAAGAGGACTAATTTAGGGACGTTTTACTTTATATCATGTGAATAGAATGGCAGAATACTAATAAGAGCTTGCATGTAAAACATCTCACAAATTGTCGTCTTCGCTTATTTAAGAGTATTTCAATGTCTGCAGTGAGCAGCACTCAATAACACTCGATGACTGACATATAATTATTAAGTTCATTTATATCCTGGGCCATTTCCAAGTTTCACTGAACCCTGGAACTGGAACTCCCACTGCATTCTTTCTGGGACTTGAAGAGAACAGAATAAAGCTGATAAACAAAAATAGGCAAAAGTGGAAATTAATTGGTAGTTGCAAGGATTAGTGCAAAGACATAGTGCTGAACAGCTTCATGGTATCCACGTGAGGCAAACGCGTGGAATTCCTCTATGAGGTCTGGCAATAAGCATTCTTCTTTTTCTTTCCTCCCTAGCCTCGTAGGGCTTGCCTTCACCATGTTCAGAAAAGGAGAGAAGGTGACAAATGGTTGTGGAGGCAGCTTCCTCCCTTGCACAAGTCAGCTGAGAAAGAAATTTCTCTTCACCCCTCCTCTGCCCGGAATCAACATGGTGTGATATCCTGGAGGGCCAAACGCCTCCGGAGCTTTTTGTTCCTCAGTCCAACTTCCTCCGCCACTTCTGGTCCTTCCCTTTGAAAATAGACTTCGCTGCTGTGGGCTCATTTTTAGAACATGGCAGAGTCAGCATTGGTCTTATTCTAGCTCCCTCACTACTACGAGGGATGGATCCGGCCTCCAACATGAGTCATCCAGTTCCTGGGCTTGTGCTCTCTCCCTAAGCTTTGGTGTCACTCACTCTCAGCTGGTGACAGAAAGGTGTTACGAAAAGGCCTTTTCTCTTTAGCATCCTCTTCCAGGTGCTACTGTGGTACCCATGCTCAGCTTGGCAATTTAAGGTCCCAATTTGTGCAGCTGAATCGATTAATCACGTATTCCTTAGCGAGATCAAGCTGTCTTCTTTTGAACATCCCTGCAACCCTCCCTAGAATGAGGGAATGGAGGGAGAAGTAAGACCTCAGCACTTATTGTCCCACAGTGGCTGCTATCATTTAACTCGTGGGTATTTATTGAGGGAGTTAGTGTCCTCTGCTGTACCACGCAAGGAAGAGAAGCTTATTCCTTACACTTAAAAGGTGGCTCCAAAGGGGCAGAGGTGCGTAGGGACTTGGAATGATTATTACAGAAAAACAATTAATTATTATAGAAAAGGAGGGGATGAAATGCTTAGGTGTGCAGTGTGGTTGCTGGGGGCAATGAGGAAGGTAGTGGAGGCTGGATTAGTAAGAGGAAGGTCCACAGAAGTGAAGGGACCTGGCAGTAAGGTGAGATTTGAGCTGCTATGGGAGAGAAGGAGAGCATCCCTGGAGAGAGCATGGGCAGCAAAGGCGTGGAAGTGAAGATGAACAGGGTTGTCTGAGGAATGGGATGTACCTAAGGGACAGATAGACTACAGAGAGACTACAGAGTTACATCTCGTTAAAAACAAGTTCAAATAGTTGTGGCAGATGAACTATTCTGAGGTAACTATAGGGGCCCCTAAAGAACTACTATTAACAATTGCCACAACTAGCCCACGCTGGTTACATTGGGGAAAAGATGTCATAATGTTGCCTACAGAATGTTATGTGCAACCTAGGCTTATAGTTTAATCATCATTTGAGCTTAAGAGTAATGGGACAATTTTAAGTAGGTTAATTGGAATACAGGCAATAGGCATCTCCAAGAGCTGCATAGTTCAGTACAACAGCCACTAGCCACATGTGGCTATTGACCACTAACCAGGTGGCTACTCCAAAATGATAAAATACATATCAAATTTCAAAGACCTCATATAAAATACATATCTCCTTAATAATTTTATGCGGTTTCCATGCTGAAACGCTGTTTGGGATATATTGGGTTATATAGAATGTTTTATTTAAAAATTATTTTTAAAAGTTCAGTCTTGTGCATTCAGATGAGCACCATCTATTTTGAAGCAGCCTCCTTGGGAGTCTAAACACTAATTTCCACAATCCTGCCTATTGGGGGCCAGTCCTGGAACTCTTTTGTGTTTGTGTAAGTGTAGCAGGGGGTTGGGGAGCGCTCTTCCAATTCCTTTCCATGTCTTTCCAACCCTGACATAAATCTCCAAATATTTCCGACAGAGTTTTATTTTATTTTAAATAGGAAGCTAAAAATAATGAGGTCTGTTTTTCCTATATTTTACCATCCTTTTTACAAAATTACTAGGGGCCCAGTGCACAAAAACTTGTGCACTGGTGGGGGGGAGGTCCCTCAGCCTGGCCTGTGCCCTCTCGCAGTTTGGGACCCCTCTGGGGATGTCCACCTGCTGGTGTGCCTGGCCAGCCTGGGTGAGGGGCCTGGAGGCTTCCGCCTGGGAAGCCGATTGGGTGGCGCTGGCCACCCCACACCCCATGGTCTCCCAGAAGGGGGCCTCGGGAGCCGGCCAGCTGGTCCCGCCCCCAGAGGCTTCTGCCTGGGAAGGCATCAGCCGGGCTCAGGGTGCTGGATGCCTTCCCAGGATGGAGGCTCCTAAGATGGCGGAGGTCGCAGCCCTGGAGAAGCTGCACACTGGTGCTGCGGCCTCCGCCATCTTGGCTAGGCTAATTTGCATAGTCACTCTAATTGGCTGGTGGGCGTGGCTTAAGCATCCTGAAGAAACAGTTAATTTTAATATTTAGCTTTTATTAGTTAGGATTTGTTTATATTATCATCCATGCATGATTTTTAAAAATCTCTGCAAAATGGGAATAGAAGGGGAACTTCTCTAATCTGAAAAGGGGCATCTCAAAAATCCCACAGCAAATATTATATACTTATTGGTGAAACGTTGAAAGCTTTCCCTTTGATATTAGGAAGCAGAAAATGATGCTCATTATTATGATAATATTCAACATTGTATTAACTGTACCAGCACAGTAAAACAAGAAATAAATGCATAAGGATCAGAAATGAGCAAATGAATGATAACCTTGAACCCAGAAATAGAGGCAAGTCTCTCTAAAACAGGAGACTACTGAATCTGTTTGACTTAAAACCTCCCTTATACAATGGGACACAAATTCTACCTAGATTTTTTTTTAATTCTTTTTGGGAGAATTAATGCTTTTATCAAATACTTGTTTGTTGAGTACCTGCTCTAAGCCATGAGGAGACAACAATGAAGAAGGCAAAGGCCTTTTTTATTTTATTGGAGAGACTGACAATAAACAACTAATCAGCATATCATTTCAAATAACAAGTCAGTGAAGTGGTCTAGGGGTAGGAGATGGACGGGTGGCTGGGAAATCCTCCCTGAGGAGGTAAAAATGAGCAGTGACCTGAATGGAAATTCACACTGAATAGCAAGAACACTACAGGCCTTTCCTCTAAACTAATTAATTATTCCTTATGAGAATAATGTGCACAGACTTTAATAACAAAACACCTGTTGACAAGCTATATTTATTTCTGAAGATCACAGATTATCTGTTTAATGGTTTATAAGTTATTGTGCATATGCCAACTACAAAGGCTGAGATACTATTAATAATTATTATCAACAAGAGGTCTGGTGCACGAAAATTTGTGCTTCAGGGGGGACCCTCAGCCCTGTACCCTTGTAGTCTGGGAGCCTTCGGGGGATACCCAACTCACAGGTTAGGCCCGCTCCCCAGGGCCTAAGCCACAGTCTGGCCTCCCTCTGTGGGAGGCAACCAGTGGGCTGATGGGGGTATGGCGCTGGCTGGCAACTGGGAAGCCCTGCCCCCCCTCCCCCATTGCCCCTCAGCTGCTGCCCACCCCCGGATCATTGTTCCATCCCTCTGCCTTTGGCACCCACTTTGGCTGGTTTGCAGCCACCTGCTCACCAGCCCCAACTGGTTGTTCCACCGTTTGACAAATTTGCATATTAGGCTTTTATTATATACTAGGGCCCTGGCGCACTGCAGGACCCAGCGTCAAGTCCCCACCCACCCACTCACGCCTCGCTGTGCACACAGCCTCCTGGTGACTGGTCTTTGGCCATTATGGCGTTAGGGCCACTGGGTTTTTATAATATAGAGGATGTGGAGCTCTTTGTTTTTTTCCATGTGCCCTCCCCCATCTCAGTCACATGCCTTTTAGAAAAAGGAGAATGCTCTTGGGGCTACTTCACTCCTGAGGAGCTCAGGAGTAAAAATGACTTGGTTGGCCAATATCCTAAAGCAGGGCTAGAACTTTGTTCCATTAGAATGAATCATCTTTATACTTAGTTCCACCCTCCATCCCCTCCCCATCCCATAGGTGTTAGGATGTGCCTTGAATCCTTGTTCTTTGGCTGGAAATTCTCCTCCAGCATCTTGTAGAGCTGTTAACCCAGTACTGTTCTGTTAGTTTTCTTAAAGGAACAAAAGTTGTTCCCCAAAAGCTTCTCTTTTCTCAGTTCTATTAAATTTTCCAAAATTATAGGACCAAGAAATTATAAAATACTAGAGGCCCAATGCACAAAATTCATGCACGGAGTGAGGGGTGGGGTGGTGTCCCTCAGTCCAACCTGCACGCTTTCCAATCTGGGACCCCTTGAGGGATGTCCAACTGCTCGTTTGGGCCTGATCCAGCAGTAGGACATCCCTTTCACAATATAGGACTGCTGGCTCCTGACCTCTTGCCTGCTAATTGCCCCTAACCACTCCCCTGCCAGCCTGATCAATGCCTAACTGTTCCTATGCTGACCTGATTGCCCCTAACTGCCCTCCCCCTGCCAGGATTATCTCCCCCAACTGTCCTCCCCTGCAGGCCTGGGTCTCCTCCGACTGCCCTCCCCTGCAGGCCTGGGTCCCCCC
>PVJC01053164.1:0-10909 GCA_004026665.1 Murina feae | reverse complement strand
ACCCGCGGCTTCCCAGGCGGGAGCCTTCCGGGGCGTGGGGAACAGGTGGCCGGACCCCGCGGGCCCCCACCTGGGAGGCCATGGGGTGGACAGTGCCACCCAACCATCAGCTTCCCAGGCGGGTGGCCCGTAGGGTCAGTGGGAGCTGTGGCTGGCCTGAAAACTGCCCTCAGACCCTCACCCAGGCTTGCCACACCCCTTGGGGTGAGGGTCTCCACTGGGGAGCTTGGCCAGCTTGCAAACAGACATTGGCCCCTCACCCTGGCTGGCCAGGCACACCAGCAGGTGGACATCCCCAGAAGGATCCCAGACTGGGAGAGGGCACAGGCCGGGCTGAGGGACACCCCCCCCCCCAGTGCACAAATTTTTGTGCACCGGGCCCCTAGTCTATAAATATAAAAGCCTAAATGACTGTTATGACCAAATGACCAGAACAACTGGAACATGGGTTAATCAGTCATTATGACACACACTGACCACCAGGGGATAGATACTCAACACAGGAGTTGCTCCCTGGTAGTCAGTATGCTTAGCCAGAAGCCAGGCTCATGGCTGCCAAGCACTGCTGTGGTGGAGGAGCCTCTCTCCACTCTGCAGCAGTGCTACTGGCAGGCAGTAGGCTGGGATGAGTGTAAGCAGTGCAGTGCTGACTCAGGCTCCTCCCTGGCTGCCTGACACTTAGAGCACTGCTACATCCCTCAGGGATTATCCCACTGCTGGTTTAGACCTGATCCCCAAGGGCCAGGTACTTTTTTTGGGGGGGGGGGCATCCCTCAGCCCAGCCTATGCCTTCTCATAGTCTTGGAGCCCTTGGGGGATGTCTGACTGACAGCTTAGGCCTGCTTCCCATGGGGAGCAGATCTAAACTGTCAGTCGGACATCCTTAGCGCTGCTGCAGAGGTGGGAGAGTTTCCCACCACCACTACTGCACTCACCAGCAGTGAGCAGGCTTCTGGATGAGTAGTGCTCCTCCTGTGGGAGCGCACTGACCACCCAGGGTCAGCTCCTTCACTGAGCGTCTGCCCTCTGGTGGTCAGTGCCTGTCATAGCGACCAGTTGTACTGCCACTCAGTCAATTTTCATATTAGCCTTTTATTAGATATGATGTTACTCTAATAAATTCAATAAAAGGAGAAAAAAATAATTGGATATGCCTAAGCAAAAACCTGAAAATTATTGACGTAGAAAAATGCTTTATCATAATTTACCAAATTTGTTAGAGTAAATCACAAAACTAATTGCTTGGTTCAAACAAGTTTATATTTACACCACCAGCTTTTCTGTTATTAGCTATTTGAGTAAATAATTTCTGATTCATTTTAATAATGCTTTTTTTCCCAGATATAAAAGTGTGAGAAGAATAAAATAAATGATAAAGCATTTAAAAGAAAAGTTTCAGAAATCTTGCTCTCATTTTAAATTTCAGTGAGAACACAGTGCTTATATATGAATATTCAGCTACTTCCAAATCTAGCTTTCACCATCAATTCTTCAGTAAAGTTCATAACTACAGTATTTCTTGTATCAAAGAGAAACATATTTAACACTGTTATTCTAAATACAGTACTGTGATTTGTGAATTATGTAACACAGCTAGAGAACACTATTCTAGTCTCTATATATAAAAGTTGAAGCAACTGTCCAACCATTTGACCATCTGACTGGTAGCTATGATGTGCAATGGGCCAGATACTCAATACAGGAGCTGCCAAGCTGCGGTGACTTGGCAGCTGTGGTTCTCGGGTGATGCACCAGGAATCAGAGTGGAGAGAGCCTGATTCTGGAGTGTGTCAGTCTGGAATTGCCTTCTCACAATACTAGACCCCTCGGGGGATGTAGAAGAACCAGTTTCTGCCAGATCTCCACAGGCCAGGCTGAGGGACCCCACCAGTGCACAAATCCATGCATCGGGCATATAGCAGAGATATAAATTTATGGGCCAACTTATTTATTTAAAGGGATTTGGTATCCACTGCAATGCCTATTGGCTATATTTCTCTTCTTATAACACGTATTAAATAGTCTTTTTGCTTTTTCACATTCAGATCAACTCTCCTTTCTAGTCCTTTCAATAGAAAGTGAGTGGAATAGCAGTTGGGAATATTTATACCAAAAATATTCCAAGGTCACTAGAGCATTAGATTTTATGGATTACTTTATAATTTGATGAGTTTTAAAGCCAATAAACCTAGCTAGCTTTCTGTTGATAGTAAATACTACAGTTTAGCTAATTATAAGAGGAAATTCATTAAAAAAATTTACCCATGTAGTAATAACAGATAGTTACTGTTGTTATTAAAGATCCATACTTAGTTAAATTTTGGAGGAGACATAATCTATAAATATTAAACTTGAAAAATTCTTGTTCTTACCAGCATAACTCTTAAGTTGTTCCTTGATTTCAGCAATTATTTTTTCTTTTCCAACAGTATCTCTCAAATGTTCTGTATCAGTATCTATAAACATAAAACATATTTCAAAAACATTTTTATGGCAATCATTAATAGACATGTGTGATTGTGTTTATGGTACTACTTAATTAGTATTTGCTATAGAAGAAAAATAATAAATGTCTGACTTGCACAATCAGAAAAACTTAGAATTTGAAGAGCTCTTAGTAGTCATATAAGCTTCATTATGAGAGATATTTTGTGATTTGATCAAGAACACATATCAAGATAATGACAAAATTGACATATAGACTAATGTTCCATAATTCCTTAACCAGTACTTTTTCTATACAGTGTTATTTCCTATACTAACTTAAATCATTTTGGGGAGTTTATGTTCATAATATAACCTCAAAGTTTATACTCAGAGGACATTCATACTTGTAGGAGTATACCTCTTGAGGTGGAGCATAACATTTTTGTTCACAAGTCAAATCACAAACCAAGGCCCCACATCACAGAAAGTTACTATGAGGCAGAAATTCTTTGACTCTCTCAAGAATATTTTATACACTTTTTAGGCTATGTAATTGTAAATCAAGTGGGCATAAATAATGTAGAAAAATAATACATTGTGTGGTCTAAGAACAAGTGCCTACCAGGTTCCTTTAATACATATACATTATAGCTGGGGAGAGGTAAAAAGGATAAAATTTACAACAATATAGTTAATCCTTGATTTCACAGACTTCAGTTGAACTGACTTTGGATTAACAAACAAAATTTCCAGTCAATATGTCATATGTGAAAATTTACACCTTGTTAATTTTAAAATGTTTTTAACCAAGATTTAGTTTTTTTAAAAATTTTTTTTATTGCTTAAAGTATTACAGGTTATTTTCTTTTTATTCACTGTTATTTTTAACAAATTTTAACACATAGGCCATAGGTTGGAAGAAAACACTAGTAATTTTGCAGACATAAATATTACATATCTATAGCTATAGTCTACATATTTAAATCCAAGAGTCACCATGTGTAAACAATGTTCAGTGAATGATTAGCTCTTGACCATATCATATGGCACAACTTTTTACAGCAGTTCTAACACGTGCTGGCTGGCTGATGTTCTGACTTGTGGTAGACCATGCCCCAGCCATATGCATTTTGTTTACTCACAGTGACTGGTAAATGCATGCATTCAGTATAAATTTAAAATTACTGTATTAATTTCTGTGAAATTAAACTTTTCATATATACTTAATTTTAATTACACAAATAAAAATAGGTAAACTTTATCTAATTTGTCAATTTTTAAACATATGTATTTGGAAAACCTACTTTATTATATAACAGAATTTCAGCTTTAATGGACACCCCCTTGCCTGAATTAGTCCATTATATTGAGGTTTTATTGTACCAGCATTGAGATTGCAGCTATTTGATTTTTTAATTTGATTTGACATTTTTGCTGAATTTAAAAGCTATTTAGGTGAAATGAAAGGAAAAGAATATGAGCATTATTAAAGAGGAGTTCATATTGAAAACGGGATTATTAGAATAGGTGACTTCTGCCAAACAATATATTTAATGTTTTGTGAATGAAAGTTGGTGGTAGGAGAGCAAGTACCAAAGGTTGGAAACCTGTCATGAACCTGACACTATATGGGGATGGATGTGTTTGTTGTAATGCCTGAGACTATGAAAGATGTTAAAGGTTGCACTATGACCTTTGCAGCTGAAATAGACATCTCATGCAATCTAAAAAAGAGGTGGAAACTACCTTGGTTTTCATCATTATAAAAATGAATAAAAACACATAAAAAAGGAAACTAACTTTCAATAAGTACAAAACTACATTTTGTGAAAGTAATATGAGTTACAGCAATGTAAAATGAGATATTAGTAGATGCATTTTAGGCTTCTGGTTCTTTTTCCAACTGGCATAAGTAAAAAAGAATGGGCCATAGAAATGAGAATGCAGAGATGCTTAAGTAAACAAGGAGGCATTATAAAGAACATTTGATAGGAGGTAGGATAAGGATTAGGAAATAAAATATGTGCTAGATAAACAATATGGTAAGAATCACTAGCTCCCATCTTCACAATATCCTTCCTCTACTTTACTAATTTTTAAAAAAATCAATATTCCCTGAAGTTTACAAAGTGTGGTTTGCACTTCACTGTCTCTTTTCATGTCTCATATATTTTGTTGTAAAAACTGGGCATTTTAGTCAATGTATTGCAGCAAATCTGGGTACTGGGTTACCCCCACCACAGTTGGAAGCTTGTTGTCATTGTGTGCTTGGTCATTTATTGAGTGATGAGGCTGGACTATTTTATATTATAACTGTCTTTCACTGCTATGCTAAGCTTCTAGTGTGTTCCTGTGAGGGCACGGACTTGGGGCAAGAACACCATAACCTTTGGATGACTGGTGTTATGAAAGCCTTTCTCTTATTGTCTCCTTCCTCGATTGCTCTGTTAACCCTCCTGCATCCATTGGTACAATGTCAAAGATCATGTTGAAGTGTGTTAAGCCCTGATCTAACAGGACAGGAAGCAGTAGTCTATACTATAAACTATATTTTAAAAATTACTAGATGTTGCTAGTAATGTTTACTTTAGATATTACAAATTTGCCTGATAGCTTAATCACATGGAGGGACTTAATAACCGATGCAATGTCCCTTTTCTAAATTCCCCTTCTAATCCCATTCATTAGGTAGCTTTTCTGCCTTTGCAAGTACAATGCAACTATATGACAGGATCTGAAAAAGAAAGTGAGTAGAATGCATTTTATAGGCTTCCAACAACCATATTCCAAGTTCACAACAATATTGTATTTTGTGGATCACTTTAAACGGATGAGTTCTAAAACATATTACGTAGCTAATTATCTACTGATTTTTAGCTGCTAGAATTCCATCTAATCTAATAAAATAATAATATGCAAATTGACCATTACCTGAGACACCTAAGTCACGCCCACCAGCCACGCCACGCCTCCCAGCCAACCACAGCAGCTGTATGCAAATTAGCCCAGCCAAGATGGAGGCTGGCAGCCATGGAGCTAGAGCAAACCAGAGGCTTCTGTTGCAACTGCCTGCCTAGGCTGGCTGAGCCTCTGCTTACGGTCAGGCCCACCAGCCAATCAGAGCAGCTGTATGCAAATTAACCCAGCCAAGATGGAGGCTGGCAGGGCGGCTCTGCACTGGGAGTATCTGAGGCTGGCAGAGCTGTGCCAGGTGTGTCAGCTCAGTGGGGGGGGGGTCCGGCCTGGGGCCTCCTTGGGGCATCCAGGAGTGCCCGTCCCGGGTCCAATGCCTGGCTCCACCCCCCGGGGGCCTCCACCAGGAGTGCGGGATAGCGGGTCCTCCACAGGGCTTGCAGGAGCAGCCACCCTGGGTCTGCTGCCTGGCTCCGCCCCTCGGGGCCTCCTCGGGATGTCCAGGAGCACCTATCCCGGGTCCACTGCTGGGCTCCGCCCCCTGAGGGGCCTCTGTGGAGCATGCGGGAGCAGCCGTCCTGGGTCAGCTGCCTGGCTCTGCCCTGGGGGCTCCACGGGGTGTCCAGGAGTGCCTGTCCTGGGTCAGCTGCCTGGCTTTTCCCTGAGGGCCTCCTCAGGGGCGTGTGGGAGCACCCATCCAGGGTCCACTACCTTCATCTGCCCCCCAGGGGCCTCCACAGGGTGTGTGGGAACATCTGCTGCACAGTGTGGAGAATCCGAAGCCAGGCTGCTGCCCGGCTCCACCCCGGGTGTGTTTGCTCAGCAGCAGGGCCCCACCGAGGGATCCTGCACCAGCATCTGCCTGGCTCGCCATCCAGCTCTGAGCCAGGTGTGTCCCCTCAGCGGTGGGGGCCCACCAGGCGTGTGCGATCGTGGGTCCTCCGGTGGGAAACATCCAGGCCTGCACTCACCAGCCCTCCCACCCCCCAGTGCACAAACCCTGAAGGGGCAGTAGGCAGCCTGAAAATGGCCCTCAGCCCCTCACCCAGGCTGGCCAGGCATGCCAGCGGGTGGACATCTCCCCTGAGGTGTCCCAGACTGCAAGAGGGACCCCCACTCCCCGAGTGCACAAATTTTTGTGTACCGGGCCCCTAGTTAATTATAAAGGGAAATTATGAAGTTCCACCATGTAATAACTATAGGCCCAGTGCCTGAAATTCATGCACTCAGGGGGAGTGGGGTTCCTCAGCCCGACCTGCATTCTCTCACAGTCCAGGAGCCCTTGGGGGGATGTTCAACTGTTGGCTGAGGCCCTCTCCCTAATCAGACTCCTCAGCACTGTTGCAGAGGTGGGAGAAACTCCCAACACCACTGCTGTGCTAGCCAGCAGTGAGCCTGGCTTCTGGCTGACTGGCACTCCCTCCTGGGAGTGCACTGACCACCAGGGCATAGCTACTGCCTTGAGCATCTTTCCCTTTGTGGTCAGTGTGCATCATAGCAACTGGCCATTCTGCTGTTTGGTTGATTTGCATATTAGCTTTTTATTATATAGGATAGCACATAGGTGCCATGCCGATGTAGTTCAGTGACCTATGAACCAAGAGATCATGGTTCAATTCCCAGTCAGGGCATATGCCTAGGTTATGGGCTTGATCTCTGGTGGGCAGTTAGGAGGCAGCCGATGGATATTTCTCTTTCATCATTGATGTTTCTGTCTGTCTGTCTGTCTCTCTCTTCCTCACGCTGAAATGAAGAAAAAAATATGAAAAATAATAGCATATAGGTACTGTGGTCATTTAAGATCCAAACTGAAATTTCTGAGAAGATAAATCATAAATAGACTTGAAATATTCTTGTTCTTACCAGCATGATTTTTTGATTTTGTCTTGACTTTCCTCTTTGTTAGACCTTTTCCAGTAGTGTCCAGTATATGCTCTGTATCAGCCTCTATAAAAATAGACAATTATTAAGAAGTATGTGAGTGTGAAGGGTGTAGTACTAAAAATAGTATTTTTTAGTATAAGAGGATTATAATGAAATAACTACATTTGACAAAATGACTGAGAATATGAATATCACCATGGCAGTACATACATACCACCACAGCAATCTAAGCAGAGGTGAAGTCTGAATGAGGCATCATTAGCAAAGGCAAAAACACACTGGATAGGGCAGAAAAACTTTGAGACAGTAAGTTATGACATTTATGAAAGTAACACCAGTTATAGCAACACATGACAGGACAACCTTAGCAGACATGTCTTCCTCTAATAAACAAAAAGAATTGATTCATTTGAATTGAGAGAGCAAAAATTCTTAGGTAATCAGGCAGATTGGTTTTAAAACTATGAGCAAAAAAGGTATGTGGTGGAGAAACTTATAATCTATTTTAAGAGGCACAATTTTCTTATTTCACAAATTCCTACTTTTGCATTCTTTTTCTTTAAAAAAAAATTGACAATATTACAGATGTCCCCAAATTCCCTGCCCCCCGCCAAAGCCCATCTCCACCCAGACCTTGCCCACCCCATACCTTCACTGCTTGATTGTCTGTATCCATGTGCTATACGTATATGCATTTAAGGTCCTTGGTTAATTTATTATTGTCTCTTCCAGCCTCCTCTCCTTTGAGATCTGTCAGTTTATTCCATGCTTCCATATCTCTGGGTCTATTTTGATCATCAGTGTATTTGGCTCATTAGGTTCCACATATAAGTGAGATGATGTGATAATTGTCTTTTTCTGACTGGCTTCTTTCACTTAGTATAATACTTTCCAGGTCCCTCCTCCACGCTGTCTCAAAGGATAAGAGACCCTTCTTTTTTACTACTGCATAGTATTCCATGGTATAAATGTATCACAGTTTTTTATCCATTCTTCTACTGATGGGAACTTTGGCTGTTTCCAGATCTTAGCTATTGTAAATAATGATGCTATAAAATAGGGGTGCATATGTTTTTTCTGACTGGTGTTTCAGGATTCTTAGGATATATTCCCAGAAGAGAGATTGCTGGATCAAAAGGCAGTTCCATTTTTAATTTCTGAGGAAACTCCATATTGTTTTCCATAGTAGTGTACTAGGGTTCCCTGTTCTCCACATCCTTCCCAGTACTTGGTGTTTATTTATTGATAGTAGCCATTCTGATGGTTGTGAAGTGATACCTCAAGGTAGTTTTAATTTGCATTTATCTGATGATTAGTGACTTTGAGCATTTTTTGTCTATTGGCCATCTGTATGTCCTCTTTGGAGAAGTGTATATTCAGGTACTTTGCCCATTTTAAAAAATCTGATTGCCTTTTTGGAGTTGGTTTGCATAAGTTCTTTATATATTTTGTGAATTAACCCCTTATCAGATGTATCATTGGTGAATATGTTTTCCCATACAGTAGATTACCTTTTCATTTTGTTGGTTTCTTTGGTTATGCAGAAGCTTTTTAAAAAATTATCTATGTTGTTGAAAGTATTATAGATGTCCCGTTTTATTCCCCATTGACCCCTTATAGCCTGCATCCACCCCCACCCCAGGCCTTCACCACTTTATCATCTATGTCAATGGAGTTATACATATATGCATACAAGTTCTGTGGTTAATCTTTTCTCACTCACCCACCCACCCTTACCTTCCCTCTAAAATTCTGCAGTCTGTTCTATACTTCTATGTCTTTGGATCTGTTTTGTTCATTAGATTGCATATATAAATGATATCACGTGATACTTATCTTTTTCTGACTGGCTTATTTCACTTAGTATAATAGTCTACAGGTTCCTCCATGCTGTCTCAAAGGGTAAAAGACCCTTCTTTTTTACTGCTGTATAGTATTCCATGGTATCAATGTATCACAGCTTTATTATCCATTCATCTCCTGATGGAGACTTGGGCTATTTCCAGATCTTAGTTATTGTAAATTATGCTGCTATATATTCTTTCTGATTCATCTTTTTGTTTCCAGAAGTGGGATCACAGGGTCAAATGGCAATTCCACTTTTCACTTTTTGAGGAAGTTCCATGCTATTTTCCAGAGTGACTACACCAGTATGCATTCCCACCAGTAGTGTACTAGGGTTCCCTATTCTCCACATTCTCCACAGCACTTATCATTTGCTGATTTGTTGATGGTAGCCAGGTAGACAGGTCTGAGGCGATACCTCATTGTCATTTTAATTTGCATCTCTCTGATGATCAGTAAGTTTGAGCATTTTTTCATATGTCTCTTGTCCATGTGTATATCCACTTTGGAGAAGTGACTATTTTGGTCTTTTGCCCATTTTTAAATTGGATTGTTTGTCTTACTTTTGTTAAGTTGTATAAGTTCCTCATATATTTTGGAAATTAACCCCTTATCTGATGTATCATTGGTAAATACCGAATTTTCTGGCATTTAAGACGATTGGGCGTATAAGACGACCCCCAACTTTTGAGAAGATTTTCCTGAGTTAAAAAATCTGGACAGAGACTGTATGCGGCACAAAAAGGAGCCGACCGGAGATACTTGCGGTCTCCATCCGGCTCCATTGAAATGAATGGAGTGAGGCTGTTTTTGAGCTCCTCCCACTGTATGCAGCCACCACAGATTTTTTAGTCCGGCTCGGAAGTTTCAGCACTCGCTCTATAAGAAGACACCTAGCGTATAAGACGATTCCCGACATTTGAGAAGATTTTCCTGGGTTAAAAAGTCATCTTATATGCCAGAAAATACAGTATGTTCTCCTATGCAGTGGCCTCTCTTTTCATTTTGTTGATGATTTCTTTTGCTGCACATAAGCTTTTTATTTTTATGTAGTCCTATTTGTTTATTTTCTTCTTATTTTCCTTGCCCTAGTAATTTATCCATAAACATATTTCTATGAGAGATGTCTGAGATTTTGCTGCCTATGGTTTCCTCTAGAATTTTTATGGCTTCGCATCTTATACTTAAGTCATTATTTGCAGATAACATAATATTGCATTTAAAAAACCCTAGACTTCACCAAAAAACTACTAAATTTAATAAATGAATTCAGCCATATATCAGGATATAAAATTAAAACCCAGATACCCATGACATTTTAATGCACACATATGATCTCTCAGAAAGAGACACTAAACAAAAGATCTCGTTTACAATTGAAACAAAAAATTAAGATACTTAGGAATAAACTTAACCAAGGAGGTAAAAGACCTATACTCAGAAAATTACAGAAAGTTGAAAAAAAGAGAGAAAGATATAAACAAGTAGAAGAATATATTATGTTCATGGATTGGTAGAATTAACATTATTATAATGTCCATACTACCCAAAGCAACCTATAGATTCAAATTAAAATACCAACTTCATATTTTACAGATCTAGAACAAATATACATAGAAACAAAAAAGACTCTAATTAGCCATAGCAATCATGAGAAAGAAGAACAAAGCTGAAGGGGCCAAAATTCCAGATAAAAAGTTATACTACAAAGTTACTGTGTCCCATTTGTTTATTTTCTCTTTAGCTTCTGTTGCCCTAGGAGCAGTATCAGTGAAGAAATTCCTTCGGCACATGTTTGCAATTTCGCTGCCTGTGTATTCCTCTAGTATTTTTATGGTTT
>PVJC01053163.1:0-10887 GCA_004026665.1 Murina feae | reverse complement strand
AAGGAATGTGGGAAGGGAAGGAGGGTAGTAGAAAAATGGGAAGAATGATGATGGAACAGAAGTAGGAAATAAGGAGGAAAGAAAAGTTTATAAATGATGAGTCAGTAGGAAAAGTGTTACATAAAGGAGAAAAATTGTGTGAGAGAAAGAAGCCAATAAGGAAGTCAAATGCAATTGTGTGTGAAGGGGATAAGATTAAAAAAGAAAGTTAATAGGGGTGACCAGGCTGACAGGGGAGGGCAGTTAGGGGGATCAGGCAAGCAGGCAGGCAGAGTGGTTAGGGCAGGCAGGCAGGTTAATGTTTAAGAAGCAGAGGTCCTGGATTGTGAGAGTCCCCAAGAACTCCATATTGGAGAGGGTGCAGGTCGGGCTGAGGGACCGCCCTCCAGCCCCCCTCCCGGTTCACAAAATTCGTTCAGGGGGGTGGGGCTGTCCCTCAGCCCAGCCTGCACCCTTTCCAATCTGGGATTCCTCTCCCAATCTGGGACTGCTGATTCCTAACCAATCACCTGCCTGCCAGCCTGATCACCCCCTTATTGCTCCCCTGCCGGCCTGACCACCCCTAACTGCCCTTCCCTGCCAGCCTGATTGCCCCTAACCACCTCTGTCTTAGTACTTGCCAATGTGGCTTTGTCCGGAAGGATGTCCAGATGTCTGGTCTAATTAGCATTTTAACCTTTTTATTAGTATTGATTTCTCCACACACACACACTTATTTGAGGATAAAGGCAGTGCCTGCAGATTAAATTATCTCTGCAAACATTGAACAATAGCTTCAAATAGGAACTTGTAAGAACATGTAATTGATATTACTACTTTCCTCTTACTCCCTGCCTGTCTGCCTCTTTCCATATAAAGGTTTCCTTCTGTCTCTTAATTGCTTAGCCTCAAAACCTATAGTCATCCCTTTCTCTGACATGCCTATTCCACCAGCAAATTCTATTAGCTCTACCTTGCAAATATACTCAAATATAATTCTTGCCACTCTAATCCAAACCACCACCATCATTCCCCCTGAACTGTACTTTAATAGCCTGCTATAAACATTCTCATCACCTCTACCCTCACCTCCTTCAGCCTATTTGCAAAGCAGTACCTTGTTCAATCTCATTAAAACATAAGTTGGATCATGTCTCTCCTCTGCTCAAAGCCTACAAGGGACCCTAATTCATATGGAGCAAAAGCCAAAGTTCAGGAAACATCCTACAGGCCTGATAGGTTAGGGAACAGACCTAAGATCACCCTCATTCTAATATCCAAGACCACCCTCAGGTTCAGTAATTTCTAAGAAGGATTCAAGAACCCATTGCTATGATTTATTACAGCAAAAGGATACCGACGATCAGCCAGAATGTGACTTTCCTGGACTCTGCACGGGGCCGAGCCCAGAAGAGTCACTAGCACAGAGTTCCCAGTTGTCCTCTCCCAGTGAAGTTGTGAGCAGCATTAACTTCTCTCAGCAACATTCTGTGAGAATACACGTGGCGTATTGTCCCCCAAGGAAGCTCAGCTGAGACTTGGGGTCCTGAATTGTTATTGGGGTCCAGTCACATAGGTATGAGGAACTGCTGGCAGTTTGTCTTCAGTCCCTCCAGAGCCGAAACTGACACCATATGACCCAAAGCCCCATCTAAATCATTGTTAGACTACCTGGGGTGGCCCAAAAACCCAGGCATAAAGACACTCAACCTAAGGCCTTATGATCACCTCGCACGCATCAAGGGTAAAGGCCAGACCCCTCTTTGAATAAGGTTATTTCTTTACTACATAAGGCACTGCGAGGTCAAGCTCACTGCATCTCACAGGCTTCCCTCCCTCATTCTTCCCTTCACCCCTTCTCTGCAGCCGCACTGGCCTCTGTGCTATACCCAACGCGCTCAAGACATCCCGCTCAGGGCCTTCGCACTGCTCTTCCCTCTGGCTGCTACGCCTCCTCCAACTGTGCATGTGCTTTCTTCCCTCACATCCTTCAGGTCTCTGCTCGGAATCCCCCCCTTCATCACCTTATGTAAAATAGTAACCTCACTACTACACACCAGCCTTTGCCAGCTGCCTCGCAGTTTCACTTGCCACTCTAACCCAAACCACCACCATCATTCCCCCTCAACTGCACTTTAATAGACTGCCACTTAGCACTGTCGCATCAATGTTTGTTTGCTGACTCTCTCACCTATAAGCTGTATGCTCCCTGTTGGCCAGTATCCTTGCTGCTTTGTTCACCATTCTGTCCCAGCATCCAGAACAGTGCCTGACATATAATAGGTGTTCAATAAATATTCAGTGAATATGCCTCCAAAGCATGAATAAGGAACCAGCTGGCCACAGAGGGTGAGGATATAACTCCTCCAGAAGTTGCCTTGGTTTCTTTTAGACATTAATCAGGTAAAAACATTTTTAAGTGCTAAAGAAAGAACTAGTGTCATAACCCAATTTTATACTGAACTTCCTCCTGTTGGGGTCTGCCCACCTCGAAGCCTGGGAGTCTCTGGTTTAGTTTATTTTGTTCTCTTTCTTCCCTCTTCCATTTACCTGCTGGTGATTCTCCAGGGAATGACAAATGATGCCAGAGTTTGACAGATGGGAGAACTGGGCCGGATGGCCTGTCATGTTAAGTCCAGGTTTAAGGTCATAAACTATTCCTTTTGTGCCTCTTCTCCCTGCTACTGTCACTCTGCTCTCTTCTTTCCTTCAGTGTCTTGGCTGCCCATTGACATCCTTTTATAGTAACCTTGGCAGCTGACCCCCACCATCACCCCAGTGAAGGGGTGGCTATATGTAAGGGGTAGGAAAAAGGGAACAGTTGGCTGATGGTTTCATTAAGTCTTGGCTTTCTCTTCTTGGACCCTGATAATCTCTGAGGTGGAGGCAGTCTGATAACTGTTAAACCCTTTCAAAGTCACAGGAAACATTACAAGGTCTCAGAGCTATGTTTCCAAGGCACCTCACTATCCACTGTCCTCAATGCCCACTGCATCTCCCCCAAATCCTTGGGCAGCTAGCTAACTGCTGCTACAATAGTTTACTGCACCTCTATTGTGACAATAAAATGACCCCAACCCCCACCCCACCACAATTCCCTCCATCCTCCTCTAATCCAGCTATCAAAGCAGCTGATTGCAATCAACTCTCAGGCAAAGAGGAGCTAATTAAATCTGAACTAGGGCCATATCACAGAGCCAAGTGCTTAACCTCCCCAGCAGGTTCATGCCCTCTAAATACCCAAAGAAATCATCTTGAATTCAGTAATTCTCCACCCTGGCTGCACATTAAAGTCACTAGAGCAACTTTTTGAAAACTCTGATGCTTGCCTGTCCCAGATCAACAGAATCACAATGCAGCAGCCAAAGGGGTGGGGCAGAGCATGAGGGAGGGACAGGCCTCTGTGTGGTCAGGAGTTCCCCAGGGGAGGACCCTGACCATTGCTGTAGGGACATGTCCTACAGACCTTCTGGGGGGGTTTCTGGAGATACAACCACCTCCATTTACCATCCAGTTCATGACCCCAGAGTGAGCTCCCCTTCCCCCAAGCACATGGATGCAACTCTGCATGTTCACACCTCTGCTCAGTGGACCAAGAGGCAGTTTGGAGGGAAAGGGTCTCAAAATAATATCCTTTTAGATATTTGCAATGGCTCAAAGCCAGGAGACTTTACTCATTGTTTGTCCCTTACCCAGCCTCTCTCAAACTGCATTCGTACCCACCACATCATACCTCACCCAGGAAAATGTGAGCCTACAGTCTTAGTTGTAAAGTGATACTGAAACCGCAGTAAACCTCCTGGTGTGTCTGTTTGGATGGCAGCAGCATCTTCTCGGCTGTCGCCAGGAAGTGCTATCACCTGGATGGCCCTATGTCCAGCAGTGATGCTGCAGTGGACCAAAAATTAAAGTCAAAGTAACTCTTAGAACTTAGAGAAAGGGATGTAGCCCACTGAATTATCCGCAGCATCCTACTACAGAAAGGGAGAGCACATATTGTAGCCACACAGCTTTGGCCCCATCAACTGGGATTTAGGGATTTTCTGAAGACTGGGACCAGGGTCTGACCCCTGGAGGCTCTCCTGGTCTCTTGGTGGCACTCCTGTGTTATGTACACAGGAGAGAGTAGCAGGAAGCAGAAAATGGAAAGAAAGACCAGCTCATTCTTGAGACCAGTCAGGTGTTGTAGAAAAGGTACTGCCTTTTTGCCTAACAATAAAACTGAAAAGCGATTTCTCATAGGTATAGGAATGCATGTGTGTGCGCGCACGCGTGCGTATATATGTGTGCATTGATCTGACAGGCATGCACTTATTCTAATTTTAGTCCTCACAACTGCCATTTACCTACATCTGTACTCACCCTTCTAATTGCCAATTCAGTTGATGGGTCCTTCCAGGTCACTATGCAGCATTTGACAGTGGTGACTGGTCCCTTCTTAAAACTTGCTTTCACATGGCTTCTGTCACTCTTTCCTGGTTCTCCTAGAGTTCTTTGGTTGCTCTGATTCAGTCCTCTGTCTTCCTTGCCATGTTGATGCCCTCTTCTATCCACACTTCGAGGGAGCTTTACCTACATCATGGCTTCACACACTATCTATACTGATGACTTTAAGCCATTTCTCTCCCACACACTGGGAGAACTGTGGGGATCATTCCAGTCTCCTCCATTTTCCTAATATTCCCACACCCTGCCTCTATAAGGTTTTAGCTTTTCTCTTGTCTATTACCTCCACACCTGACTTCTCTCCTGGACTATTGTAATTGTCTCCAAACAAGGTCTTCCTCCTCTAGTCTTAGCATCTACCATCCTTCTCCACATGTTACCCAAGTTACCATTCTAAGGAGCAAGTCTTGATATGTTCTCCTCAGCCTGTGGTCCCACTTGGAAGCTCTATCATAATGTCATAAATCATATTCTATTTGAGAGCGAGTATGAGTGGTGGGTTAGTCAGTGTTCAGCCAAGACAATGAAAAACAATTCTAGAATGTAATATAGAGAGAAGTGGTTACACAAGTGATGGAGTATCTGGGGATCTAGAAAACACAAGGAAATCAAGAGATTATCCTAAAGAAGGCAGTATTATGAGTCTAGAATCTGGGGCCCCAGGAGAAGCTGGAACCACAACAGGACTATCTGTCAGAAGCAGGATCCTGGAAGGGATAGTTACTGCTATGGGATGTCAGCTGGAGCAGAGAGAAAAAATATTCTAGCTTTTTCCAACTTCTCAGAACTCTCCAATCTCATGCCAGTGCCTCCTGTTAGCCAAACCCAACCAGAAATCAGCTAAGCAATTCTGGAAAGATCAGTTTTCTACAATACCAAGCAGAGCAAGGGGAGGAGAGGAAATAGATGTAACCACAAACAACTAGCGTAGAAGTGTAGGACTTTTATACATCTGTGGCTGTTGTTTTTTTAGATAGAAAGCTTAGTCATGGAACCTCTGAAGACCTGTGGCTTCTTCAACAGGCATGGTTTGCACAAACTTATCTTTGCAAAACCTCTTCAAACTAGTCACCATATTTGTCTTCTAAATATGAAATGAATATTTCTTGACTCAAATCATTTCCTCCTTGTGCCCTCTACTTATTTAAATCCAACTCATCTTTGAAATCCCAGTTTTATTCCTGTCTGTTTCACTAGCATTTTCTGACCACCACTGTCAGGATCAGATGAACAAGCATTACCAACTCTAGTTGAGCATGGCATGGCTGAGAAGTTGTAGGATGCACCACTAAAATCTCTTTACTACAATGCTAAAGGGACCTCTGATGTTCTCTTTCATGTGAAAGGACTTCTGTTAATGTAATTTCTGACCTTCCTCTACCTCTTACTCAGTTTGTCCAAGAGAAAGTGAAGAAACTTCTGAGAAAAATATACTGGGCTTAGCTTCACCTTTTCCCTCTTAAGAGCGAATTTGAGAGCAGGCACCAGGAGCTCTCTGTTCCTCCATACTCTCAGTCTCACCTGGTCCAAGCCCACCTAAATGCGGACTACATATGTTCAATTGCGGAATTACTTTGCAAGTCTCTTTGGTTCTCACAATGAGCTAGGCTTCTAACTTAGCCTTTAATAATAGTACGGCATTATTGTGGCCCAATTGGTTCTTCTGTGTCTCCTAGTTTTTTCAGAATTTGAGCAGGATAGATGGGCGATATTTATTAATTCCCTAAGAAACTCTAACATATTACTTTTATATTGGGCTCCTATTCATAGATTTCTTGATATCCACATTTTATTTTTTAATGAAAGGTACCTCTAATTTTTACCTAATTCTTTCTGAACTTCAATGATGACCTGGCATTTCTTTGATTGAAATGTGAGCAAAGTGGACCCTCATCTCCCCCATGGCTATGATTGCTTGGTGACTTCAGGTCCTGCCACCTTGCTCTTTACCAGAACAATCAACTCCGATGGGACAAGTCATGTCCTGCCCACAGTGATCTCTGACTCTTCTGAGCCCTTGGTGAGGCAACATAGCATAGTTGCTAAGAAAATGGGCTCTGGAGCCAGACTGCCTATGTTTGAATGGCTTCCCCACTTAACAGCTGTCTAGCCTGGGGCAGGATCCTTAAACTCCCTATAATATGGCATTACGTAACCAGGGATGTTCATAAAGATGATGTGAATCATCAAGTTAGTTTAAAATATGTTCAGTGTACTCTGTTGAAGATAGGAAAATATATAACACCTTCTAGAAATATTTACATCTACAATGATTTTCAAATGGTTGCTTAAATGACTAAGCTTTGATTATCCTGAAAAACAATTTATAATGGATGCATCACTCCTTCAGACCACTACACAGGGTGGAACAAAAGTAGGTTTACAGTTGTATGTGAAACACTGTTTATTCTTGCATTATTATTTATTAACCAGGGGCCCGGTGCACGAAATTTGTGCACTGGGGGGGGGGGGTTCCTCGGCCCAGCCTGCCCCCTCTCACACTGGGAGCCCTTAGGGGTTGTCCTACTGATAGCTTAGGCCCGCTCCCTGCTCCCCATGGGGAATGGGCCTAAGCCACAGTCTGGCCTCCCTTTGTGAGAGGTGACCAGGCTAATCAGGGGAAGCCACCAGCTCCATCACTCCATTGCTGCAGCCACTTCCAGTCACCGCAGCTACCAAGGTGTTTGGTAGCTGACTCCAGTCCCTTCGCCATGAAAAAAATGACAATTTTTTTAGGCATTTTCAAAATGTGTCTTTCATAGCATATGACAGTTCTTTCTTTCTTTCTTTCTATTTTGTCCTCACCTGAGGATATGTTTCCATTGATTTTTAGAGAATGTGGAAGAGAAGGGAAAGACAGAGAAACATCAAAATGAGAAGAACACTTTGATTGGTTGCCTCTTGCATGAGCCATGACCTGGGCCCCGACCAAGGAGAAGCCTGCAACCTAGGTAAATGCCCTTGGTCAGAATTGAACCCAGACCCTGCAGTCAGCAAGCTGAGGCATTATGCACTGAGCCAAACCGACTAGGGCAAGATATGACATTTATTAGCCCTCCAGCAGTGAACCTCAGGCTCTGCCTCTGCCCAAGCCTGCAGTCTCTGCCCAAGGCTGCAATCTCTGCGATCTCAGGCTCTGCCTCTGCCCAGGCCTGCAGTCTCTGCCTGAGGCTGCAGGCCAGGGCAGAAGACCCCCAAACCCCTGCGATCATCAGCTCTGCCCCTTCCCAGGCTGGAAGTCTCTGCCCGAGGCTGCAGGCTGGGGCAGAAGACCCCCAAACCCCTGTGATAGCTGGCTCCATCCCTTCCCAGGTCTCTGTGATTGCTGGCTCTGCCCCTCGGCCCTCCCTACCTCCCCCACCACCTTCCTGGCTAAGAGGCCTGGACACTTCAGTTGCGGAGCTGAGGCAGACTGGGCACTGCCATTTTGTGGCTATGGGTGTGGCCATCTTTGTCACGGAGTGATGACTAATTTGCATATTACTCTTTTATTAGATAGGATTATTGTATTATTTTTCATACAAATAACTGTTCCTACTTTTGCTTCATTCTGACATTTACACATGAATATTGAAACTTTGGGGGAGGCAACATAGAAGAGTGAGAAGTCTAGATTCAAAGGTTTTGAATCCCATCTCTGCCATTTAGTGTATAAATTTATGTAAGGTATTTTACATTTCTAAGCAACCGGATCTGTATCTGAAAATGGGGATAGCCCTGGCCAGGTGGCTCAGTTGGTTGGAATGCTGTCCTGTACACCTAAAAAGGGTATGGGTTCAATTCCCTGTCAGGGCACATACTTAGGTTATGGGTTTGATCCCCAGTTGGGCCATGTATGGAGGCAACTAATTGATGTTTCTCTCTCACATCAATGTTTGTCTCTCTCTCCCTTCCTCTCTTTCTAAAATCCCAACCTAATATGCCCAAGGATCCCCAGGGATGCTGTTTCACACTGGACTACCATCCTGGTCATGTTTGCCTCTTGCTAGGAGAGCACACACTTAGATCCATCCCTTGAGGCTGGCAAGCTCCATAGCCATGTGTGTAAGTGACTTGATCCAGAGGCTGGCCATCAGAGTTTGGCCACTGATATGGTACCATTGCTGTTTTGCCTTGGGCACTGTATGTGCCTGCATCTACAAAGTCCCCTGTCACCCAGATGCTGGGATCCAAGAACTCTTCCCATAAAATAAGTAGGACAAGGTTCCTTCTGAGTAATCTTTGGTTCAATGGGGGAGGAAATAGGAAGAAAAGCCAAAGACAGCTAACTTGGATGTCCAAGTGTCCAGACACTTATCACACTGCCACTCTTGCTTTAGCACCATAGGTATGTCTGTCCACTCACCCATCTATCAATTGTTCACTTATTTGTCTATACACTTTCTTACATTTACTTAGTACCTCCAATGTGCCAGAAAAGCTCTAGGTACCAGAGACACAATGAACAAGGCAGACCTACTATCTACCCCTAGGAAATTACATTCTAATGGAAGGAGGTAGAAAACAAATAAGCAAATGCAGTAAGCGTCAAGAATCAGTCAAGTAATATGTGTTTTTCTGGCTCCTTCATGCCAATAAATTTATCTGACTCCCTCCTGCCCCTCCGCTACTAAGGGACATTTTTTTAAAAATACATTTTAATTGATTTCTGAGAGGAAGAGAGGAGAGATAGAAACATCAACAAGGAGAGAATCATTGATTGGCTGCCTCCTGGGGATTGAGCCCACAACCCAGGCATGTGCCCTTGACCAGAATTGAATCCGAGACCCTTTAGTCCGCAGGCTGATGCTTTATCCACTAAGCCAAGCCAGTTAGGGCCACTAAGGGACATTTTATTTTATTTTATTAATTTTATTTTTCAATTACAGTTTACATTAAATTATTTTGTATTCCTTTGGGATGTACAGCATATTGGTTAGATAATCATATACTTTACAAAGTTATCTCCCCATTAATTCAGGTATCCCCCTGACACTATACATAGTTACTGCAATATTATTGACTATATTTCCTATGCTGTATTTTATATCCCCATGACAGTTTCTAACTACTAACCTGTATTTTTTATTTTCTTCATTTTTTTCACCCAGCCTCGAATCCCCTTTCCCTCTGGCAACCATCAGTCTGTTCTCTGTATCTATGAGTCTGTTTCTATTTTGTTTATTTTGCTCTTTAGATCTCACATATAAGTAAAATCATATGGTGTTTGAATATCTGTGTCTGACTTATTTCACTTAGCATAATACCCTCCAGGTCCATCCATGATGTGACGATGGTAAGATTTCATTCTTTTTTATGGCCAAGTAATATTCCATTGTATATATGTACCACTGGGTTTTTTTTTTATCCATTTGTCTACTGATGGTCACTTAGGTTGCTTCCATATCTTAGTGAAATAGGGGTGCATATACTTTTTCGAATTAATGTTTTAGGTTTCTTTGGATATATACCTAGTAGAATCATTGGGTCACAGGCAGTTCTAATTTTTTATTTTTTGAGAAACCACATTGTTTTCTATAGTGGCTGCACCAATCTGTATTCACTAAGGGACATTTTAAATACGACAGAAATGATAGAACAAAACATCTTTGACAAAGTTCTCATCCTTTAAGGAGAGTCTTGTGAAGGAAAAAGGGGACTATAGACTTCAAATCAGCTTTCAAGCCTACAAGGTAAAAATCAGTTTGACCATGTCGTTCCATTTTCCTTTTCACTCTCCTGCATTACTGAACTTTGACAACAGGAATGGAAGCCAGAGTTCCTCACTTCCTGCTCCTCCCCTCAGCTCCCTCCTTGGACACAGACAACAAGCCAGGACACCCAAGCTGGAAAGCCCTATACTAATGGCCCAGCTCACACCCCAACATCAAATCCATTGTTTGCTTTAGAAGAGAAAGTCATGCAAACTACAAGAAAATGTAGCATTGAAGAGGCCTTAGGCAAGCAGCTCTTCAAAAACAATTATCTCACAAATCGCGGATGCACCTCTTTTTTTTCTTTCTTTCTTTCTACTTTTTGGCAATAGAGCCTTTAAGAAAAATGACTTACTGTTGCCTAATAGGATTAAATCTTTAACTGAAGCATTTTCTTCTAATCCATTCACTACTTTTTAATCCTCTGTGAGTCAGAATGTAAGGAAAAGTTTCTATTTTGACTCAAAAACCACATTCTTGGAGGTCCCCACACCCTTGCATGCTTCAGACCTTCCTTGCTGAATAGGGTAACTCCACAGGACCCTCCATGTGGGGGCCTGGTGGGTGGATGAGGTTCACTCACAAAGGCCACTACTCCCCCAGTTGGCATTTATCTACCTGGCTTTGACTTTTCTTTCTTTCTTTCTTTCTTTCTTTCTTTCTTTCTTTCTTTCTTTCTTTTCTTTTCTTTTCTTTCTTTCTTTCTTTCTTTTCTTTCTTTCTTTTCTTTCTTTCTTTCTTTCTTTCTTTCTTTCTTTCTTTCTTTCTT